>QZGG01003045.1:0-28314 GCA_006409495.1 Sedum album
CATACATGACTCTGTCATATGCCTTCTCCAGCTGCAGTAAGAAATATTAATAAATGAGTACTACAATATAACCCCGGACATGTTAAATGCAGACATAGCTGTCTACGTAAAGCAACTAATATACCAGAATTTCATCCAAAAAATATTAAATAGATGGGAATCAAGAACCTACAAGCTCGGCAGTCGCATAGTCACCACTCCTTTCAGCTTCCTTGAGTTTTCTCTTGTAAACCACCTTGATTTTATCAAATCCCTCAATAGGACTAACACCTAAAACCTACATTTACCAACTCATCATCATCATCATCATCACATGTACCAAATAACCGCCCAAAATACAAAATTACAAACACTTGTTGCCAGAAAATCTAGCAAATAACTAAGTAAGTACCTCATATGGATTAATATCACTGTTAGAACCAGAGCTTCCAGCAGCGGAAGCAGCAGCGCAGACTATCAAAGGCTTACTACGCAACTCCACAATCTTGGACAACCTGTCAATTTACATCACCACAAAAACATTCTAACGAATTGCATTCGAATACATATAAAATTGAAAGATACAGAGGAAAGAAACTCGCTTGGGGAAAGCGGAGACATCGGAACGATTGACGTGGTGGAAGCGACGAAAGTGGGGAGAGGAGGTGGGAAAGTGAATGGTGAGATTCGAGACAGCGAATGCCATCGCTTGAGATGTCGATCGATAGGTTCGATTTCAATCGATAGGATTTCTTTTGATAGGATTTAGGGGTTAGGGTTTTGTAGTCAATTTGTCACTCTTTTTATGTTAACAGTTTTTTTATATAAAAGAGGGCAATAAACAAGGAGTACAGACTTGAAAAGCTAGAATTTAGTCCGACTTGAAAAGCTAGAATTTAGTCCGACTCGAAATAACAGAAAGATATAAAAATAATGAAAGGAAATATATCGAATCATTTGACTCGCTCAGCACTACGCTATAATTGAGATAATCAAATGTTTCTAAACAAAATTATACTAATAGTGTGTTCACTTCGTCGGAATGAAATGCATTTCGTGGGAATGGAATGATGAATTTGGATATAGTTTCATTTTAGATTCATTCTCTCATTCCCTTCCAAGTGATTCCATTCCGACGAAGTAAACACATCATAATAGTTTTTTGTGTGGTGATGACGCCACTGAAAATAATTATAGAGTACTAATGAAATCAAATGTTTGTCATGTAATTCAGTACTTATTGAATGATGTTAATCATCACCTGATGCATCTAAAAATTTATTCGATTGGCACATGACGAAAAGAGACGAAAACAAACACGAAAAACATCATCACTGGATCTGCAGATTACTTGACAACTTTGTGTGCTAAGCTAGGCAGATACATACAGCAAAGTGGAGGGAGGAGCTGTAAGAAGACTATACTCATCATACAAGGCAGTAGTACTATTCGGATACAAGGTTTATCCCTTCAGTTTATATTATTCTCTTCTCAAATTTATACACTTTTATCAGGCAGATTCAAGTGCGGCGTCGCTGCCTGAATAGGTCATTCCATCTACTGCCGGGTGTCTCATCTGCCACCAAGGAATGGCTGCAGGAAAGCCAGATAATCAGTACTGAGTAATGCTCATGAATATATTTTATCGCGACTATAAAAATGCACAAGAGAACCTGAATGTATACCTTAAAACTAGGGTTTCCAGGTTTGACAGTGGTCGAGTTCCCAAACACATTCATGCCTGGAGAGCTGCTGGGCCTTGTTGTTGTGGTTGTGCTGCCAAAACCAAATTTTGATGACTTCTTATCTGAAGGTTTTATAATTTGAAAAGAGCACATCAAAGTATCATCCACACTCATCATGGCGCCTGCATTGTCGAACTCCCCGCAATAGTTAGGTGCTGAAAATACAGTTACTAGTTGGCGGTTTGCAAAGAACTCATATCCATCCTCAACGACCTGTAGAAAACAAAAAAGTAAAGGGTAGAACTTTACGAGTTTAGAATGTTCAACTACGGAGAACATCAACACTCGCAACTTATTAATACAAATAATCCCGCGGTCTCCAGGTACAGCCCAATGCACAAAAAGCAACATGAAATAGAAAACCAACTTAGATTACAAACAATCGGCTTTGTTTGTAACAGCATACACTAAGCTCCACTCCAATCAATCAAACCATATGGGTAATATTACTACTACAGAGAATAACTACAACAATTAAAGGTATTGGTATACAGAAATGAAAAGAAATATATACAAAGCAACCTTTTTACACTACTTCTCCGATCAAACCACAAACCATACAAGTAATATTACTATTACTATGGAATATGGATAACAATAACAAAGAACGATATATATGCACAGAAGAAAAAAGTCAACCTGGTGTGCGCGGCAAATAAGATCCAAGTCATGCCTCTGGAGAAACTCAGTCACTTTGTCTGGACCAAATGTGTATGAAACACCCCTATCATTCATTCCCCAACCTGTAACAGCATTACTAGGATCTGACCAAAGGAGATCACATAGCAAGCCGGCATCTGGGACATCAGTTGGTCGCTGCAAGTTTCTGATTTGATCCAAATTGCGCAGGTCGGGAGAAAGACCCCCATGCATGCATAATATCTTCTCATCAATCAAAGCTGAGATCGGCAGGCAGTTGAAGCAGTCAGTGAAAGTTTTCCACAATCTAACACTGAACCTTCTTTTGCATTCATCATAAAAGCCATAAATGCGGTTGATAGAAGCACATTCATGATTTCCCCTCAACAAGAAGAAATTTTCAGGATACTTTATCTTAAATGCAAGAAGAAGGCATATAGTCTCTAGACTCTGCTTGCCGCGATCCACATAATCTCCTAAAAATAAGTAATTCGATTTTGGAGGAAGCCCGCCATACTCGAAAATACGCAGGAGATCAGAGTATTGACCATGGATGTCTCCTAAAGACGAAAAGTCCAACAAAAGTAAAACAGAGTGAAAAACTTTTTACCGGAAGTCAAAGTGCACAAATGTGTCTACCATTGTGAAGTATTTTCTACGGACAGCGAAATAAACAAAGAAGCTTGACCAGAACAATATGTCGTATAAACCAAAAGACTATATCTGATTATGAAGTTTAAAGAATTCATAATTTACAAGGCTCAAATCAAAGGAACAGAAACACATTTCTTTAATGTATCTCAATGTGATGGCCCATATGTTTAATAGCAATTTAATATCAGATATTCAGCTACTATTGACTATATCTAAGCATCACAAGGAAACATGACTTGAAGCTCTACATATGTATGCATTTTTACACGCTACTATTTTTATTTATGTTTCTCTAATAACAAGTAGATGAATCAATTTCTCTCAAAAGTTTAACAGGGTTCAATTCAGACTAGGCAAGAATTAATGAGGATCTTTAGTTTAGCTTCAACTTCATCTTTTCACTACACTTCCCAACACAACTATCCACATAAATCCAATCAAGAGTCAACTCACCATAGATTCAATTTTCTATAAAATATAAAAACCAAAAGCAAAACCCACAGTGACAAAAAGGTGCAATTTGTTGTAAAATGTGAATGAGTTCCTGCAAACATTCACTACAAATAAGCAACGATTCAAGAAAACTTTTGATACTGTCAGTTGCTTAAATGAGCAACACAACTAGCCTACACCGTACAACAAACAGTCACCTGCTTTATTTTCATGACCCATACAAATACAAAAAATACTCACACTACTACTGGCCTGTCTGCAGTAAGCCCTGAACAAAGAAGCCTGCTGTTGCTGCGTAAGAATACTCACGAATTAACATACACTAACACAAGTCACAAGCTTGTCTTAAAATGTGTCATCTAATGCTACACACTACCCACATCTGACAGGAGAATGCTCTCATCCATAACTAGGAACTAGTAACTCAAGCGGTAAGATTTTTTAACTAAATCAGCCAGTAGAGAACTTGAAATTTTGGCTCAAAGTAACATCAACAAGATGCTCAATCATATTATATTCACTAGACTCATGAAAAGTGTCAAACTTCAATCATACCGCAATCTCACAACAAGTTTGCCAACACAATTACCAAAGAAAACTTACCACAGATTTTGATAGGCGCTTCGAGTTCCAACAAATTAGGTTGACGCAAGAAAATCTCTCTTGAAACGACGCAAAGTGACGAATTTCATTCTCAGTCAGATTAACCTGCTTACCAGGACGTCCCTTAACCTCCAACAACCGACTGATCACACTGTCCAATTCCGATTTCTCCATATACCCTTTTCAAAAAGTTAACGCCTTTCTTCTTCCTCTTCTCTCAATCGATCGAAAAAGTATGGTTTGGTTTCAGGGTTGTGGCGTCTGATGAAGAAAATGAAATGGAATCGATTCGTGAGATGTAAGCATCGTCCACTTGGTTCGTGTATGTAATGGAATCGAATTGATTGAATGGGTGGGAACAAACTACAAGTTGGGAATCGTTTACTTTAAAATTGGGGACGAATTTTGTTTTCTAGGGTTTAGTAAATTTGGGGGTTTTGTTGAGATTTTTATTTTCTGCCTGATTGCTTCCATTTCTACTAAACAATGCAATAAAGTCAAAGTTTGTTGGCTTTGGACTTCTAGAGTTATGACGAAATTACTTATGGACAATCTTCATTCTTATTCAACCTATTCTCGCAAAATCTTTATTCTGCCCTCACCAGCTCATTCTTAATTATTTTATTCGCAAAATACTTATTCTGTTCTTATTATGAATCGAATCCGAACTGATTTAATGATGATATTTAAAATTTCGTTTATCAATCGAGCTAACTCCTGATGAATAAATAATAAATTACAGAGTTGATTCTTGTGTTGTGTCGTTGTGTGTATGAAACATGTTGCATGGAATCTCATTCTTGCATTACATAGTAAGCAAAGAGCAATGAATTTCATAGATTATTCGTATGTAATTGTGTGGGAAATAGAAAATCAATTTTCTTGACCAGAGATAATTTGTCATAATGCTCATGCAAATTTGAGGGCTGCATGATCACTAAACTGGAGTTGGTCAAAGTCAAACATGGTGCATTATTATCTTAATGATCAAAATGGATATTTAAGTTAGATTAAGTGGGATTGTGTTCGTGTGGTGGAGTTCGAATAAGTTAAAGTAGCAAACATGCGAGGATATTAATGATGGCTGCTCTATTGTTCTGGTTTTGTTTGGAGTCTTGTTCCACAAAAGTATGATTGGTCAAGAAGGTTCTCTAGATTTGGTCATTAGAGAAGAAGCTCCCAGTTGACTACACATTATTGATCGATTTAAACACCACAACATTTCACGTTTGTAGCTTATGGCCTTTATTTTTGAATGTTTCTTCTGAAAATTTAACAATTATGGGTCGACATATTCAAATTTTGTTCGGAAAAGATAGTCAAATGATAAACAGGTAGGCTATACCAGGTGAAATGCTCAGTTTTAAACTTTTGATCCAGCATACTCATGTGATTCCCCTTCCAAAAAATATTCAAATTTTAAACGCATATGAATTGATTGCAATCAATAATTTCGGTGTCATGAGTTTGAATCCTAATGAAAACATTTTGGTAGCTGACATATTGATTAAACTATGACTTTATTTTCATTCTTCACACCAAATAACAATCAAAATTTAATGAAAATAAATCTATTTACTCAAGCAACAAAACAATATCATAACTGTAACTGTCTACAACCAACTGTTTAGCATAAACTCAGCAGCTCCTCCAAGTAAGCAACTCCCAAGTCTTCCAAAACCAACACATCACTTCCTTCCAATCTCAACTCATCATAAACATCTCCTACATGCTCTGTATTAATCTCACATTTCTCATGATGGGCATTGTCCTCTTAGCGATCCTCCGTTTCTTCTTCGAATGCTTCCTCTTCAATGCTAGCACCGGCGATCCATTCTCCTCAACCGGACATCTCAACTCCCTCAATGACTCTCTAACCACTTCCTCAGGGAAGTTGAGAACTGCCATAGGTCCCCTACTTGCCAATGCAGCTTGATCATAAGCCAAAGCAGCTGACTCTGCTGTGTCGAAAGTCCCTAGCCACACTCTTACACCATTTCTAGTTGAGTCTCTTATCTCCGCCGCAAACTTCCCCCATGGCCGCTTTCGTACCCCTATGTACGAACTTTGCTCTTTGCCAATGCTCGTAACTTCATTATCGATGTAGTTGAAATGTGCGTAGGGACGAGTTAAGACGTGGTCCGACGAGTCTGATCCTTTAGAGGATGATTCATGGCTAGTAGAATGACTATTTTGATCTAATGTTGGAAAAAGAAAGGGTGTTTGGTTTGGGAGAGTGTATAAGCAATTTTGTAGTTGGTATGGGGAAAAGGGTTGGCAGCTTGAGAAGTTGAATTGTGGAAGATGTTGAGGTTGGAATGGGAGTGAGTTGTTGAAGTTGTGATCAGGGTATGGAAAATATGAGGGAATGGATGAATTCATGATGAGAATGACTTCAGGTAATTTGGTTGTGTTGATGGAAGTTGTAGTGTTGGAATGTTTATATTTTGTAATGTGTTTGGTTTTGCTTTTTATAGACAAAGAAAGACAAGAGGGAGTCTCAGCCCTCAGGTAGAGTGGAAGTTAGGTCAGTGGAAATTTCCACTAGAGTCAAACAGATGAGGATTTATAGACCTAGCAATTTGACCAAAACAACAACAAACAGTTAACTTTCTTATGTTTGTGAATCTAGCTTTGTCTAATCATTGCTTCAATGCTTTTGTTGCTTTTTCTAGCAAATGGGTATTTAAGAAATTCAATAAGTAGTTGCATCCATAATCACAATCAATTAATTTTAAGGTTAAGTATATAGGAGAATGCTTCGAAAGGGATAAACAATGGGGTAAGCAAGTAGGTCACACTGGGTAATTACTCAGGTTCGAACATCAATGACGTTTCAACAAAAGAACACTGGATAAATCCTTCTTAGATCGAAATTTACTGCATCACTGATTTCCCTTGAGTAAATTTTTATGTTGCATGAGAAAATGAGTGAGATAGGGAAGAATGGTGATTACCTGAGGGCATGGTCCAGGTTTATAAGCATTTAAACTTCAAGATTTATTACATGGATAGGGTTGCAATGGTTGTAGGGCACGATGTCAACTTCTGTATGCATTTGAAGTGCATATAAGGGATGTATACATATTGAATGAAGCGTGTATAGATAGCTGTATATTTAGGATTCAAGTATGGGTTTATAATGGTTATGTTGTGTAGGGATCCTTGTAGTCGATGTATTTCAAGTAGCTTGTTCATCCCTGTCTCCACGTTTCTCCATTAAGTCATTTTAAGATGATGAAAATGACCTGACATTCACTGCCGGAAATCGGGAGCGTTTTGTTGGCAAGATTTTAGATGGATTTTGTTTCTGTTTTGTAGTTGTTGGAGTGTGTAAATTGCACCATGCCTTTAATGGAACCTGAGTATTAAGGTCGGTTAACTCGATACATACATTCATGAGTTGGTCAATAAGATTTGGGACCATTCAGGCTAGCCAGGATGTCATTCCCCACTACCCATTACAAAGCCTATGAGCTTAGTTCATTGTGTATGTGACATACTGACATGAATAAGGAACAGCCACCATTACAACATAACTGAACGTGACTGTTACATCCTATGTTTTTCAATCTATGTGATTATGGATGTCCGACATATTTAGTTATCTGTTGGGATCATTTGCGAGAGTAATGCTCTTTTGAGACCCCTATTAAGGGGTGAGACCCTGAGATCCCTGTAATGAGCGATTATTCTGCGTAAGACACAAAATAAAGTACAAATAATTTTATTGTTTTGATTTCAGAAAATTTCGTGTACAATCTCTAGTAATCCTCTGATTCTACTAAGTAGCAGATGGACGCGTATGTCACGTTGACTTGAGTGACACGCGTACGTTTCTTGTTTGTCGCGTGAGCAAGGGTCGCGTCGACTTTATCTTGCTTTGGCGTTGAAGGTTTCTTTACGTAGCTTTGGCAGGCGGTGCGTTGTGTGCACTTGTTGACTGCGTAAGCTGAGATGCTTTGCGTAGCTTTGGCAGGCGGTACGTTTTGTGTACTTGTTGACTGCGCGTGCTGAGTTGCTTGCTGTAGCAGGCGGTGCGTTGTGTGCACTTGTTGACCGCGTAAGCTGAGATGCTTTGCGTAGCTTTGGCAGGCGGTACGTTTTGTGTACTTGTTGACTGCGCGTGCTGAGTTGCTTTGCTTTGGCAGACGGTGCGTTGTGTGCACTTGTTGGCTGCGTCAGCTGAGATGCTTTGCTTTAGCAGGCGGTGCGTTATCCAACTCTTTTGTCTGACCGCGGTGACTTGATCTTCAAATTCTAATCGGATCAGCATTTGTCGTGAGGAATTATCTAATCTCAATTTTCATAACAATCTTGATGCCTTGTGATTTCTGTCCTTATCTCTTTTGATAATGTTGATTGTTGTGATAATGATGGTTCAGTCTTCAGTATAAATAATGTTGCTTGTCATTCACCTTTACCCTAATATCTCTTCCAGAATCGGAAACAAAAAACCGGCAGGTGAGTTGATTTGGTTTGTTTGCTATCTTGGCTTCTGGTTCTTGCTTTTGTGGACTCTGCCTTGTTTCTTTGACTTGAATTTCCATGCCTAGTTGTTGTTAAGTTTATGAACTCTTGAGTGTAACCGATTTGTTCATTGATGATTGTTTTCCTTGTTTAGTGGTCCCCTTCCTCTACTCATGTGTATCCACGTAGCAGCCAACAAGCTTTGTTCTAGATAAGGCCATAGAGTAGTTTTGTCTGAGGTTATGTCCGCTGCATAACCCCTTGTCTGCTAATATTTAAGCTTTTTATATTACTTGACATGTGTGATTGTACTTTCATGAACCATGCAGCAAAGAGTGCTTATACTTGGACGTGTTTTCCGAGTGTTCCATTGAAGTTTGCATAGACTCAGGCTTGATCAAGAATCTTTGCGCCTTGCTGAATGTTGTTGTTTGTTTCACTGACTTTTGTTTTCTTTATGTGCCTTTTGAAGTCACATGAATAGTTGTTAGGCTGGTGAGTCTCTTGCCTGTTGATGTCTTCAATCCTATGTTACTTGTTTGGTTAATGTTTGTAAGGCAGGTCCATGCATGACAATGAGGAATTGGAGAAACTCGATTCTTTGATGAAGGTATATGAATTGTGCAATCATGATTTTGAAAAGATTTGACATGGACAGATCTCATCAAGTCTACTTCTTCTACATAGGATTCCATGAAGAATGTGTTTTTCAATGGACAGAGAACGTCAATTACTTGATGCGCCGGAAGTCGAATGCTTGACATCGTGCATGCTTTTTACGAGAGTTGGGAACCTTGTTTTTGCTAGAGCTGCATTGTAGCCGCCACTGGTGAATTTAGGGTCATTGATTTTGCAAATTATGTTAAAGACGTAGTTGTTTCTGGTTGGTGATGCGCATATGTGTTGACGATTGGAGGTGAAGCTCCCAGGTGAAGCTGCTGCCATCGCCAATGACCTTCGATGTTGCATCAGCTGCTGCCGTTTCCTACTTGACGCTTCTGATGTTGACTTTGTCGACAATGTTTGACGTTGCATCAACAAAGTTGGATTGCTAATGATGAAGTTTGATATTGTTTCACCGTTGAGGATGTAGTTTGAGTTGACGCTTGTCCCGCTATTGTCGTTGCTCTTCAACCGCTACTGCTGACATTGAGCTGCAATCGCTGCTACTGACGCTGAGTTGCAACCGCTATTGCTGACGTTGAGCTGCCACCGCTACTGCTGACGATGAGCTACCATTGCTACTATTGACATTGAGCTGCAATCGCTGCTACTGACGCTGAGCCGCAACCGCTACTGCTGACGTTGAGCCGCAACCGCTACTTGCTGACGTTGAGCCGCAACCGCTACTGCTGACGTTGAGCTGCCACCGCTACTACTGACGTTGAGCTGCCTCTGAAACTGCTGACGCTGAGCTGCCTTTGAAACTGCTGACGCTGAGCTGCAACCTCTACTGCTGACGTTGCGCTGCAACCGCTACTGCTGATGATGAGCTGCGACCATTACTATTGACGTTAAGCTACGAACGGCACTGTTGACGATGAGCTGCGATCGCTACTTTTGATAATGTGTCGATGTGCTACATGTTGACGATATGTTGCAACCGCCGCTGCTGCTGACGTGCTGCAACCGCCGCTGCTGCTGACGTGCTGCAACCGCTGCTGATGACGTACTGCAATTGCTGCTGACGACGTACTACAACACTGTTGGCGACGTGCTGCAACGCTGCTGGCGACGTGCTGCAACGCTGCTGGCGACGTGCTGTAATGCTGCTAGCGACGTGCTGCAACTGCTGGTGACGACATGCTGCAACCACTGCTGCTGACGTGATGTAACCGCAACTGCTGACGCTGAGCTGCAGCCGCTACTAATGACGCCGCAGATGATGTTGATGTTGTCGTTGACGCTGGAGTTAAAATTGACGTTGTTGTTGTCACGGATGATGTTAGCAATGCAATTTCTGAAACTGATGTTGTCACCGGATGCATCTTCTTCCGCTGCTAACGACGTTTGGCGCCGCACCAACTGCTCAATGTAACCGTTGAAGAGGTGATACTACTGTTGAAGAGGACGTCACAATGTCTACTGCAAATGAGGAGATCATCAATTATTTGAAGCTTTTTTTTTAGCCGTTCACAGTTTTAACTCGTGCGGGCCAGGAGTTTACTTTTTCGAGGTGGCTGCACTTGAAGATTTGATAAAGCTGCCTACGTACTTGCGAAGATTTGCAAGATCAAGCCTGTGTAGTTCTTTTATAAATAAGCTGTTTATACTCTTGCTTAGGAGGATTGGGCAGTTTAAGCTCTTGCTCAGGAAGTTGTGCAGTTTATGCTCTTGCTTAGGAGCATGTGCAGTTTAAGCTCTTGCTTAAGAGCGTACTTCTGGAGTTATTTTTGTAGTATCCTTGCTGAAAAAGCTTTTAGGGAAGAAATTTGCTAATGTCCTTGGACGTAATGCATCTTGTTTCAGGTTATCAGAGAGACGCGGTGGCTTCGAGATATGTTTCTTTGATTTGTTCTTCGGGTGACATGCTTTCTTCCTGCCCCCAAGTGTATTTGGCGTTTGTGGCATCCTTTGGTTTTTTGGCTTTCTTTGCGTGGTTGCGGTCCATCCTACGTCTTGAATGTTTAGTGGATTGCCCCCAGGAGTCTCCTTTGCTGGCTTCCTCTGCATTGATTGTCTTTGTATCCATACTTTTGCCGCCATAAACTACCAAACCGAATGCTGCATTTGCGGAGTGATTTAAGACTCGTCGTCACCACTGTTTGATTTGCTTCTACTACTTCTTCTGTGCTGAGGATCTTCCCATCGTTGATCAATTTTGTGATCGATTCTTCAGGGCGCTTTGGTGTTGGCAGTTGAACAATCTTCTTTTCCAACAAGTCATCCTGCATACTTGGCAAGTCGAAGTGTGGGAACGAGTACTTCTTTGCTTGCAGTTCCTTGGGAGTTGGCTTGTTACGTTTGGAGGCTTTGGCCATGACGTCTTTCTTCGTGTTTAACTTGTGTTTCGCTGAGATTTTCACAGAACAGGTGCTAGTGCTGATAGCCATTACCTCTTCTGAAGCGCTTTCGTCGAAGTCGTCAATGGTCGTTTCCTCCTCAATGGGCGCCTTTGAGTACGACAAGTGAGTAATTTCGTGCCTTTTGACAATTATTTCCATGTCATGAGCACGCGTTGTCAATTCCTGGAAGCTTCTTGGCTTTATTCCTTTGAGGATGTAAAGAAGTACGTAGTTCATCCCATCGATGCACATCTCCACAGCTGAAGTTTCGCTTACGCGATCTTTGCATTCAAGACTTAGTGCACGCCAACGGTTGATGTAGTCCACAACGGGCTCGTCTTCCTGCTGCTTAGTCCTTGTGAGCTCGCTCATACTGACAATGCGTCTTGCCGTGTAGAATCGGTTGAAGAACTCATCTTGCATTTCGTCCCAGCTGTTGATGGATTCGGCGCCCAAGTCGGTATACCAGTCGAATGCGCTGCCCTTCAACGAGCGTACAAATTGCTTCACCAGTAGATCACCCTCGGTTCCTGCATTACTGCATGTCTCCACAAAGTGAGCGACGTGCTGCTTTGGATTACCGTTGCCATCAAACTGCAGGAATTTGGGAGGTTGATAACCCACGGGCATGCGTAGTCCATCGATTCTTTTCGTATAAGGCTTGACGTAGCGCGGACCGCTGGAGGAGTCTCCGCTCACCTGACTTTTGACTGCAGTTGCCACCATAAGTTGTAGCCGCTTCTCGTCGCAAACAAAACTTTCATTCTTCACAGCTTCTTCCAGAACAATCTTGTGCGCGTCATTGTCATCCAATGCGGCTTCGTCACTGGCTACTTCAGGCTTCTTCTTTTTGCGTAGCTCGTGCACCTCTTGTTGAAGATCTTCGAGCTTCTTGTTATCTTTTTCGTTGTTCTTCATGACAAGGTCGAGCATCTTCCGCATCTCCGACATTTGCTCTTCAATGGTCTTTGCTCCTACTGCCGTGCTGAGTTGTTTTGCTGTAGCAGGCGGTGCGTTGTGTGCACTTGTTGACCGCGTAAGCTGAGATGCTTTGCGTAGCTTTGGCAGGCGGTACGTTTTGTGTACTTGTTGACTGCGCGTGCTGAGTTGCTTTGCTTTGGCAGACGGTGCGTTGTGTGCACTTGTTGGCTGCATTAGCTGAGATGCTTTGCTTTAGCAGGCGGTGCGTTATGTGCACTTGTTGACTGCGTAGGCTTCTTGTTTGTTGCGTTGGCGAGGGTCGCGTTGACTTGATCTCGCTTCTGCGTTGAGGATTCTTCTGATTAGCTTTAGCAGGCTTGTACGTTTTCTGCACTTGCCTTTTGCGTGGAGCTAGGGTTTCTCAGAGAGCTCTCTTCTTCAATTTTTCAGGGTTTTTTTCAAATGAATGAGAAGTTCTCTATTTATAGAGAAAAATTCATGTTGGACCGGGCTTGGTTTGTGGGCTTGATTTGCGGCCCAGTGGCCCAACAACCCATTTACTTTAGTGGGCTGACCCAAATTAATTAAATTGAATTAAAATTTAATGTTAATTCAAAATAATTATTTCTTATCTTTTTTCAGCACTTTCATAAATTTTAAGTTCCTACAATCTCCATCATGGCCGTTGGTTGGATTTGTTTTTGGGTTCCGATTGTGCCACGTGGAGGTGAGAGAACAAAAGCAGCAATTTCTTTCACCTCCGATTTCGAATTTCTCTCACCTCCACGTGGCACAATCCGGACCCCAAAAACAAACCTAATCAACGGCCATGATGGAGGTCTCAGAGTCTCACCCAACAGTAAGGGTCTCAAAAGAGCATTACTCTCATTTGCGATCCACTCTAATCATAAAATCGTGTAACCCACTTTTTTTACCGTTGGATCAAATCTTTTATACAATTTTGTACTTTTGTATGCTATTGTTACAAATTAAGGTGGGTTGTAGAGGAACCCTTCCCTTAGTGCTCTTGCGTCCTGCCCGAGTCAACGTCCCATATGCAACCTGTCGCATAAACTTTTACTCATAACAAGCAACTGTATGCATATCTTTTGTACATACACGACTGCGATTTGAGATTAGATAGGACTTGGTATTATCGAGCAGCAGTTACTTAAAGTTCAAAACTCAACACATGAAAAAAACATGCTACAAATTGTCTTAGCATCATGTTTCCATTATTTCTTCTCAGCTCATTACGCACTGCTACTATTTACTAATCTCACCGCAGTCTTCAATGACCACCTTTTCCTTGGTGGTGCCACTGTCAGACCCAACTTTCTCCATTTGTTGCACCACTTCATAGCCTTCAACAACTTTGCCGAAAACCACATGCTTTCCATCAAGCCAAGAGGTCTTTTCAGTACAGATGAAAAACTGGGAGCCATTGGTATTTTTGCCAGAGTTTGCCATGGATAAAATTCCAGGCCCCGTGTGCTTAAGCTTGAAGTTTTCATCATCAAACTTTGCGCCATATATTGACTCACCTCCAGTTCCATTCCCCCTGGTGAAATCCCCACCCTGGCACATGAAGCTTGGGATTATCCGATGGAACACGGATCCCTTGTAGTGCAAGGGTTTACCAGCTTTTCCAATTCCTTTCTCACCAGTGCAAAGAGCACGGAAATTCTCCGCAGTCTTTGGGACAGCATCTGAAAAGAGCTCCATCACAACTCTGCCAGCTTTTGCTTTCCCAATTAAAATGTCAAAGAATACCTTTGGGTTTGACATATTTCTGCAAAAATTCAGAAACATTCAGCTACTATCGAAACCACAGATACAGATTCAACTTACTTCAACATAAACAAGCAAAACAACCAATAACACAAGTAACTAGAAAAATAACATTATCCAAACAAAAGTCATCAAATAACTTGAAAATCCGAAATCCTTCACTTGTGTTTCAGATTGCAACCACAACAATTCAAGGGGTCATACGTATGCAAAAATTCAGCTATCAATAAGGAAGAGCATACTTCCATGCTCCACCACATAAATTAAAACTAACAAAGATAAAGCAAGTACTACTATTTCCGCATTTCCGAATTTTCATTCACTAGGAAATATACTCCAAAATCAAGTAGCCTCACTTGCATCAAATTAAGGCCACATCTATAACAACTGAAACACTCGTAAAACCTAATGTTAATAAACAACATTTCTGACTCTTTAATGAAAAAAGAAGCAGACAAAATTCCAACTCAGAACGACTAATAATTCGATGAATAAAAAGATTAACAAAATCAGTACAAAATAACGAAAATTGAGTTTCATTACCTTCTGGGCAACTTCGAATTCGATCCAGAAACGCTAAAGATCGGACCTTTGGGGGCGGTTGGTTTGCAGCTCTCCAAAATGAGAAGAGGGTTTAGGGTTTTACATCTCGACTCTTGAGGAAATTAGAGTTTGACCCCCTGAATTATATCATTTTATATAATTGACAACAAAGTTTGACTTCAAGACAGTTTGACAACAAATTGCCTATTCTTTGTAGTTTGTATTTACTGTTAAGTGTAAACTGATGAACAAAGTTACAACATTTTCATGTGCAAAACATATTTTTATGTTCACCAAAAATCACCACAAGAGCAAGAGCCATCCTTGAACAAATGAAACCGGTTCCGGTCCCTAACAATGAACTCTCGCGCATAGATAACTGAGAGGAGTTTGGTTGCAGCGTGACAATCCTGGCAGATGCGAAGATTCTTCATGATACGAATGGGCACGCCAGGGCTTGTGCTGATCAGGCCAAATGCCATGGCTAGCTTTTCGCTATGGTAAGTTAAGCTCGTTTCTTTATCTTCTTCGGAAATGTTACGCAACACTACTGATGTATCAGGTGTGTACCCTGCTTCCTTCAGTTTTGTGTTCATTCAGCTAACATTTCAATTTTGATATCATTGGATGCAGTCTGTCACCTGTCATGAACTGATGACTAGCCATTTACTTCGATAATACTCAGACCCGGTTCTTTTTGATGATTCCTTTAAGGATTTTCTGATACCAGAAACATCATTCCACCGGTTCGCAGCTGCGTAAATGTTGGACATCAAGACATTGTATCCACAGTTTTGGGGCTTCTGTTCACGCAGCTTGCCAGAAGCTATTTCGCCTAGCTTGGGATTTCTATGAAGCTTACAAGCAGCCAGCAACGTGCCCCAATGATATAATTTGGTTCCATTGGCATGCTTTGAATCGTTTGATAAGCCTCATCAAGAAGTCCAACACGACCAAGGATATCCACCATGCATCCATAGTGTTCGATTTTAGGGACCAAGTGAAAAATGGTCATTTCTTTGAAAATTTTCTTTCCTTCCGAGACCAATCCTGCATGACTACATGCGTGAAGAATTCCGATTATTGTGATGTCATTGGGTATAATTCCACGTTTCAGAAGTTCTGAAAAATAGTTTAAAGCTTCCTCTCCATGGCCGTGCATGGCCAGACCGCAAATGATTGCGTTCCACAGCCCAATGTCTTGAGTTGTCACCTCTTTGAATACCTTTTTTGCAGCATTGATGTCACCACATTTTGCATACATATCAACTAAAGCAGTGCGTAGAACGATGTCAACTTCCACGCCTTGCTTATCTATGTAAGCATGTATCCATTTACCCATGTCCAACGCCCCAGCTTCTCCACAACTGGAAAGAAGGCTCACCATTGTTACCTCATTAGGCTTTATACCAGCATTTCTCATGTCAACTAATAAATTGAAAGCTTCGTTAATGCATCTTGATTGAGCATATGCTGTAATCATTGCTGTCCAAGTCATGACATCTTTATGGTCCACATTACCAAAGAGAGTCTTGGCAGATTTCAAGTCGGAACATTTCCCATACATATCCACCAAAGCAGTGGTCAAAGCGGCTGAAAGATAAAATCCATTTCTCAAAATATAAGCATGGATTTGCTTACCAAACTCTAAAGCTCCAGCAAACCCACATGCAATTATGAAACTGAGCATGGAAATCTCATTTGGAGCCACATTTCCTTCTAGCATTATTGAACACATTCTAGCTGCCTTGCCAAGTTTATTGCATCGGATGTACCCGGCTATAATGACCGTCCACGAAACAATGCTCCTATCTTCCAATGCGTCAAAAACTGATCTTGCCATATCGATACATCCACAATTCGCATACATATCTACTAATGAAGTCCCCAATCGGACACCCATTAGGTCTATATTCAGATTCTTTATAACATAACAATGCAACGACTTTCCAACTCGCAAGTCAGCAAGCTCAGCAAACATATTAAACATGCTGACCATTGCAGCCTCACTAGGCATCACTTGCTCCGTAACAAACATTTCTCTAACCAACTCCAATGCCTCATCAAGTAATCCATTCCTACTATAACTACCAATCATAGTACTCCATGATACAGCATCTCTGTCACACATTTCATCAAACACCACTCTTGCATACTCAACCTTTCCGCTCTGCCCATACATCTGCATCAGCGCATTGTTCACAAATCCATCAGCTCCCAATCCATTTCTCACCGCATAGCCATGCAACTCCTCTCCAATCCTAGTCAATGACATTTCAGTGCAGGCTTTGACAACAGATGGAATTACAAAGCTATCAACTTCAATACCCCGTTTCCTCATTTGTGCATAAATGGCAACTGCTTCATTGGGTTGACTATTCTTGGTGTAAGAACTGATTAAAAAATTGTACTTGGCTGAAGGACTCAAATGGGGTTTGGTAGCAAGTAGGGAAATGGAGTTGTGGGATAAAGAATCAAAACCAGTTTTGATGAAATGGGTGTGGATTTGCTTTGTTTGTGCAAGATTAGGTTGGTGATTTTGAGGTGGAGTTGGGTTGTTTTTTGGGGTTTGGTTGGATTTGGAGATGAGTGATGGAAGTTTGTGATTTGGGGTTTGGTGGAACATGAAAGGGAAGATGGAAGGAGAGAGTTGGGGCTTGGTTGTAACCATACTCATTCCACCATGTTTTTCAAGGCAAAATAGAGTGTTTGCAAATTGAAAGAAGAAATGTCACAGATTTGCATTTACTAGAACTTTGGTAACAAACCAACAAAACTGGTTGAAACAAGAATGGATGCTTTTGATGGCCATCAGCATTTCATTCCCACCAGAACCACAATAAGTTGCCAAAAATAAAACACCTTACAGCTACTCTTCTTTTTTATGTAGTCGTAATAACTTCACATAGTTAAGATGGTTGCGCAATATGTAACTGTGCCAGCCCACTCGGCGTCCAATTTGGAAGAGTTAGACATTAGAGAATAGCAAGTTCAAATTCGTCTCTAGAGTCTAGTCTCCCATTTGGTTGTAATCACCATTTTCTTGGGATCGGAAGGGCGCACGCCCACCTCTGCCTGCACAAAACAATCATTTTCAGCAATCTGTCTATCTATTAAAAATATCTAACTCTCTCAAAACTGAATGTACCAAGAAATTCGTAGCTTCCACTACGCGCATCAGACCCGCCCATCCAATCAGCAGTTGCCCGAGGAGGCACCGTGTGCATATTTCGTGATTGAATCATGAAAGGATTGGCCTCGATGTTTTGTTCCTCATCATTACTATTGCCTTGGACTCTTCCAGCAGCTTCAACTGATGGTCTGTAACCACCTGAAATGGATGCAGAGCCTAATGGTGATGCTAGTTGACTGGCTGGGGAATCATCTTTTGAACAACCATCATTGCCCTTGCTAGGAACAATCAGAAATGAGCCGACAATTACCTAGAAAATGCAGATCCTAAAAATATTACGGCTCCTGATACAAGTGTTATAAAAAAACAAGTCCAACAGTGAAACCCAATATACATTTTTGTATGACTTATCACTTATGGTTAACTTTAACTTCACTTGCTATAGATTTTAGACGACAAATTAACATTAAAATACATTGACTCTAGTTGAAGCAATTACCCAATTTAAGGTATCCCTCAACTAGTGCAGTCAACCTTATTCATGGAATATATGAAACAAACCACTATGTACTAACAAATCCTCTCAGAGAATTTCCTCTTAATATGTAGGGTTGCAATTATTTATATATCTCGACTAATGCTTCCATTTCTTAATTGGCTTGGCGTCAACTTGCAAATGACTGCCGAAATACTCAATATTTTCTGAGAAGTAATTAAATGGTCAATAACATCACATGTCTTAAATCCACTGTCTTTTGAGCCTGAACAATACACATCTTTATATATTTAAAACGAGTGAATGACTTTATAATTGCAAAAAACTTTGTAGAGGTGGGTGAAGACCAAGTATCAATAAACTACAAAACAGGAGCAAACTTTGTTTAACTAGAATTTCTTCACATTTTGAAAGCTGATACCTGAACTGGACCTGCTGCTACAAGAGGTCCCCCAACTCCACCTGCTATGATTTGACCATTCGTATCAGAAAGACACACGCTAAGACCACCAGATCTCTCACCGTAATCAGTACGCACATACGATCCGGACAGTGAAACAAGCTCAAAACGACCCTAAAGACAAAGCAATCATTAACATAAGGAGTATTATGGTGCTGACTTTATTTGAAAAAATCAAGGACTTTGCCACGATCTATAATAGCGTCATGAACTATCCAACCAAATCACGATTTAAATTTCTTGTTGATGATACGGAATGGAAACATATAATCAATTCACCTCATACATTACACCACCACCCGAAGTTGCTGGTTGACGGAGAGATGCATTAGAGATTGAACCAGATGCAGACAAAATACACAGTTCACGTTTACTTTGCTGTACAAAGAGCATGATTCTCTGATACACATCCTGTTTGTCTCATCAACACATGATATCAGTACGAAAACCAAAACTGATTATAGCAATAATGTTTAACTAATAAATTCCAAAAACAGAACAGCAAAAGAAAACAAAACAAAACAAAATATAGACTCAGCTGTGACTATTCAGAGGAATTGAAACTAGAATGAAAAATGCAACACACTCAAATATGACACCATGCAATGCAGCAGAAAATGCTGAGTGAGTACCTCTCCGGCCGTAACATCAATAATGTGTGCTGTGAATCCTTGTCCTGCATCACATTCATCAATAAATAGAAATATGCAGTGAGTAAAAACAAAAGCACACCCTTTGTCATAATTAACTGCTGTAATTAAATCAAACAGTTTTCAACAAAATTAGGGTTTTAAACACAACCCTACCGAGCTGAGCAATCTGCTGCTGCGATTTCTTCAACGGTGTCCACCAGTTTCTCTCTTCTGAGCAGATGGCGTCGCCTTTTTAGCAGCCAAAGCTTGTTGAGGCGTTCCATACTTCCTCGGCCGTCCTCTTTTCCTCCTAACAGACACGTCACTCGAATTAGGACCTGGTTGAACGGACTGCGTGTACATCAACGGAGAGGAAGCGGTGCCGGCTCCAGCGGTGGTTTCGGTTTTGAGATGGAGTGGTGGTCCATTTGGAGGAGGGGAGGCCGGACTGGACTGGGCTGGTTTGGTGGATGTGGTGGCGCTGGTGGTGTTGGTGGTGGTAGTAGGAGTTGAGTCGGGTGTCGTTTGGGTCCATTAATCGACGATTCGCTGCCGTTTTCTTCTCCGTTTCCTATTTTTGATTTAATTAATAAGTATTTTTGTATTTATGTGTTGTTGGTTTTTGTAGAATTTAGATAAGAATAAAGTGGGCCTAAAATGAGTGGAAATGCCAAAAAGAGGTGAAAGATTCCTCCGCATCGTCTAAAAACAATTTATTATTCATTTTTTAATTCAGAAATGTTGAGTTAAAATTCCAACAATTTATTATTCATCTTTCTAATACTATTAAATTACTGTATTTTTAATTTGTATGGTTTGACAATTGTGAATATAATTAGAAGAAGAAAAGAATGTAGAGGTGGGATTGTAGGTTGACTTGAAAATTGAAGTGGGGGAATGCAAACCAATAAGAATTGAATTCTGAGTGGACCATGATAAAAATATCTTCCTTGAGAAAAGTAGTGGATTTTGGGTCACTCTGTTTCCACTTCCTATTCCTAATCTTAGATGAGTGGAGGTGACAAAAACTACTAAACTATGTTGGCTGTGCTCTATCCAGTTGTTGTTCAACAGGTTCTGGGATTGAAATGTAATTCAATGCCGAGACAGTTGCAGAGTATAACTGACAATGTCCCTACAACAAGTAGTTTTACAACTCGTAGCCAATGGCAGTGTTTTTTATAATGTAGTTCAATGACGGAGGTACATTACAGTAAACAGCATTTTTAAATGCCCAAGATGGTTCTTATTTGATCTGGTGGATGCCTTGCTAGTGCTTTAGGGTCTTTGAATCCGTTCTTTGGGTCCATGATTGCTCTGTAGATCAGTTCATATGAATCTGAGAGAGATTTGGCCAGGCAAAGGCAAGCTTCGGAACGTAGCTTTGGAACCTGTAGCTGTTCAAATTCTGGTAGGGCATTATCATTTCCTAGAATGAGACCAAACAGATACTTCAAAGATTCTGCAAGTGATGCTGGAGATGTATCCTCTGCTTCTGCCAGTGGTGGGATATTGGTGCCTTCTGAGTTGAGGGAATCACGGAACAGACTCATTTTTTGTAGAAGGCCACATTTGCTTAGGATGGCGTCCACTTCCTTTTCAACAAGACTGTGCAAGTGGTTGTCAATCATGGATCCAAGATTCTTCGCATATTGAGCTGCCGCTTCATGTTTCAGCAGTGGTTGATGGATGGCACACAAACAGTTTATCAGGAAGATCTTGGAGGGTGTCTCAGTATTCTGCAAAATTGAGCACTGTAAACATAAAGATACTGCAAACAAAAAAATATGCTTATTGTAACAGATTATGTTAGCTAGATCCATTCACCAAACACAATAAACAGGATGGGCATGTATAGTAAAATGAGTACTGTACAACCATGCACATAAGATACACACCCAGCATGGAGGCAAACTACTCACAGGACTCGTGGTTGCAAATCATACTAAAATAATTCTTCATGACAAAGCAACTGAAATTATATGAACCTGTGAAGATTGTGAGGAGATGTTGTTTGACAAAATGGAGTCAATTGCAGATTTGCTGAGTTTGGCAGAGTCGGAGCTTTTTCTACCTCTCCTACCTGACTGGACGGCCCCCTTTGATTTGTGAGCCTCTGCTGCTTGCTCACACATCTACACATGAGAAGATCATAGAGTTATGCACAATGTCATAAATAAGAATGGCATAATTGCTGAAATTATGACCTCACCACGGACAGCATATATATAATGAGGAGCATAAATGACTTGAGTGGATTAGGCAGTTTCAGTCGAACCATGACTAACCAAATCTACATCTTACGTAAATAAAAGCATCTTCTGAAAAACATAAGAAATCCTCTAACCTCAACTGTGCTTTGAACACACAGGCAGCTAATTGGAATAACATAAGTTGATAACTCCATTTGTTTTTGGTGGCACGTAAGCTTGCCATTGACAATGGAATCAAAAAAATTGAATGTCGATATCAGTACAGTAAACACACCTGAATTATCGGATCTAGTAATGCAGATATCACAGGGTCAAAGTCTGGCTTTTTAGCTGTAGCCGGAACCATCATACTGTCATAGATCTCAAGAATTTCAAGCAAAACGGACACTCCTTCCCTAACTGCTGGTGGTGGCGAAAGATCAACAGCAACCAAAGGTGGATAACGCAGAAGTTTTTCTCCTCGACTTTTTGCAATATCAAAAAATGTTTTAGTAGCTGCATCTTTGAGGGCCCAAAGTGTAGTGCACAGAGCTGTTTCCCTACCGAGTAGATCTGAAATCTACAAGATAGACCAACAGTAGTGAATTATAAACACGAAGAGAAAAATAAACGACGGAATCAACTTACAAATAAAAAACTAGCAATAATCATACCGTGTAGCTATAGAACTCCAATGTATTGCTCAGTCTGTATGCAATAATAAGAGTAGGTTGAGACTGCAACACTTGTTCAACTCTAGCCTTAAATGGCCGACAAACACCCGCAAAAATGTGATCCAAAACAAACTGCAAATCAGTTTCAGATTTTCCAGATTCACTCTCTATATTTGTGGAAAACCTCCGCGCTGTTGCACCAGTTTCTGCTAATGCGTCTGGGTACAATAATGCAAGTACGAGTTCTCTTTCAGAAGCCAGAGCCTGCATTATGAGGATAGGACAACATGGCATCTTCCATTAAAGTCACTTAACGAGAAAGTAATAGAAGCTGAAGTAAATTAAATCTTAGTATATATGCAAATCAAAATATATTACCTGATGCAGCCATCCCAGCATGTCCCCTACATATCTTAAAGGGTCATGGGCATGGACTTCGATCGGGCGAGGCATACCACCAGGTCCTCCCCTCGTAAGGGCACTAATGAATCTCCTGAATAAAGCATTATGTCTCATATTTGCTACCTGAAAGAGAAATAAATCATGAAAGCTGACACAATTTGAAGATCTCAGCAGTTTTCAAAAGCTAGGTGGTACCTCCTCTGCACAATACTTAAACAAGACTGGCCTATCCTTGAGGCAACAAACTGCAGTTTTGAGAAGTTCACCAACTTCAGGGTTATCACTATCCCCAAGTCTCCTACATTCTGCTTGAACCCATCTACAATATGACAGTTGAAGGATACATGAGTAAAAAATGCAACAGTGTGGCTGTAAAATGTGAATTACTTTTAAGATGTGACTTCTAAGTAGTAGGAATGTATCCTTATGTGCTAAAATAAATTTATGCACGTAATAAATTGGCAAGCCCTCATATATAGCTATAGTAAGTAGGATGCTGAGTTTGAGCAGAGTGGTGGTATGGTTGTCAAATCGACTATATTCCACCACTGTCATAGCACAAAACACCAAAATAATACAAACCGCAGCACACAAATACATTAAGAGGTGGGCAGATATATAATGAAACGAGGAAGGGCTTTATTAACCTGCAGAGGCGTTCATAAGCTCCTTCCTGGTAAACAGCCATCATATCCATGAGTTCCAAACCTGCACGCTGGTGAGTAATCATGTGAGACATAAAAATACCTATATAAATCTGAACAAATGTTGCTACTCTTCAAGAAGAAATGAAAAAAAAAAACCAAAAAAAATTAATTTATTTCTTAATTCATGGTAGATGTAGGTGCTCACACATGGGATTTAAAAACTCAACAATATTTTAGCGGATTTTGATATTGAGGTTGCTTTAGAGACTTCTATATGTGAGGGTGTGCTTAGTTGGAGTCTAATATCTTACACTAATAGCACACATCATTTCGTACGTCACAGAGGTGAATCTTTTTTCTATCTAGATGGGTTTTAGCGAAATTTCAGTAGGCATCCTATCCAAACTGAAAGAAAAGGACTGGATAAAATGTGAACAGTCAACTCAACATGGTGACAATATGGTATCAATGAATACGTGCTGGGGAAATGTATTTTCCTCCAAACAAAACTTTGATGTATTTATTGTTATTATTTTAAGAATCTCATCAATAGCCATAGGGAGGGTTTTGTATAGTGGATAAAATGAAGCAGTATGAGCTCGCATGCCACGGAGAGGGAACTCACCTGGTGATGTGTCCTTAGAAGCACTTTGCAGTTAGCATGGATTTCTTGAACATGAGAAAGTGCTTTAAAGAAATTCTCATTCATATCTTCTTCCCTCAAGGCTGTAATCTGCACATGTATCAAGCAGGAAATAAACATGTTGGACCAAAAAGCCGCATTCCTTTTCAAAAATAGTACACCAACAAAGTAAAGCATAATAATTACACTCCGAACCTCTTCATTAGATAGCTGATAATCCCTTAGAAAACATGACACTATCTCTTGCCTCTGTGTAGTAACCTCAAGTTCCTGTTTAAGCCTTTCTGTCGTGCTAATAATATCTCCAGTGGTGGCATTGCAACTGTTAAGTGCCTTCGCTATTCTGCAATATGAAAAAGAAAATTATACTTCATATTTACAGTCCAATAGCTTCTCTATACCAGAATCAATTTAAACAATCTTTGTTTCAAACAATCTCAAGTTACCAACCAGTCATCATATAATGAACGCCTACTACTCAATTAATCCGGAAAAACTAATTACCTGTCGCAGCATTCGGCCAATGCATCAACCTCCTCCTCCACACGATCCAACGCCTACAATTAACAATCAACAATCAAATTCTCAATCCACAATCATCACATCATCCACAAATCCGATCAATCTAAAAAAAAGTACCTGCTGAGCAGAATCAGATGCGAGGAGGAATTCATCATTAATGGAGAGAGATCGCTTTTCGATAGTGGATCTGAGGTTTCTACGAGCTTGAGGCGTGTTGTCGGTGTAGAAATCGGAAAGCGTGTTCAAAGAGGATAGCAGATCGGGAGAGTCGATTCGTGAGTCGAGAACCTTCTTTAGCTTTCTAGAGAGTCCTGGCGCTAATCCCACCGTCGTCGCCATTGACCGGTCAATGCGGTGGCCGGCGCTTCGTTTTAGTGTTTTTAAGATGTGAAGATTATCTGATCTGCTTCAACAGTTTCCTTCACTAAAGTATAAACCACATTTTTGCATTCTTTTATTCGACTGAAATTTGCATTTTCTTAAAAATTTATGACTGGAAAATGTTGAAAACTAAGGTTTGAGATCGAGATAAATATTTCTTAGAAAAAATAATGTGATGCATTCAATTTGATTAATCTGATATTCATATATGCAGAAGGTTGGTGGCCTGTCTACCAATCAATAGCGATCGAATTCGAGTCGTCCTGAACGCATCATTCATTACCTTGTGCATGGATACAGTCTCCGGTATTTTTTAAATTATAATTAATTAGTTGAAAACCGTTAAACAAAATCAAATATAGAATGACAATGACAATGAAGCCAACATTTCACAAAGCATCAATAATGCAATGCAATGCAATGCAATACATAGTTTGTCATGTCCCAAGCGATTATAACGCAGTCTACAAACAAATACCACTGCTGTAAAGATGTAAGGTACAGTACAATGCCCAGTTGATAAATTCAAAAAACCCAAACTGTATACTTATAGCAATGAAATAAAAGTGCCACATGGTCGGAGATGGCAGGTATCTCTATTCAAAGTACACTTTTTTACACAAGGAAGAGCTCTAGAAGGTATATGCAACAATATGTGAACTAGATTGGGGTAGAGCTGTACATGTGTATGTAATTCAATATCTTCTGTTATGTGTCGTAAATAATTCCTTTTGAGGCCTCGTGCATTTGAGGCTAATAATAGTGTAGGTAGTCGCATGAACCCTGCAAACTAAACAAAAGTCATGTCAAAAATAATAAGACCAATATTGAGGCAATTCAAATAACAAAGAATGGTCATGCTGCGCAAAGAAGATATTACACCAGCACATATGTTCGTGAATTCCAAACACGGCATGGTAACTTACTATTTAGAAGTACCAATAAAAACTGTTTTCCTCATATTTGGGGGATATACCGTAAAGCTAAAAAGTAATGCAAAGATTGCTTAATTTTAAAAGCATAAGTAGCTAATTCACATGAGCCTCTTTAAAATCCTAGTAAATGTTACCACGTTTAAATTGTGACTAGAGATTTTGCAGGAATATTTTTACACCTGGCAGCGAACATCTTATGAATTATACTACTGACATAATATGTCCGGAACACACTCTCTGTGAAAAAAATCGCATTAGCATGTTGTGGGAAAATATGAGCATGTGATGTTAAAATCTCGAAAGTACTTCTCAACAATTTAACCATAATGTTGTCAGACATTACTTTAATTCAGCTTTCAAATATTTATAAGAGTTTTTGATAATGTGTCGAGTGAAAGAGTAGTAATAACCATTGTGTGCTTAAATGACACTAAAATGGACATGCTGATTTTGATAATAAAAAGTGAGAATCAAAAAATAAGAAAAGCTGATAGAGGAGTGAAAATAAATTGAACAAACGTGACAAAATGAGATAAAAACACATCAAAGTACAATGAAACAAAAATGCGTACCTTGTTCTGTTGAACATCAACAGCACTTGATGATCAGCATTCAGCCGCTTTTCCTTTATCCTCCTCCAAATCTATCTCCTGGACAATGTGCCATCCTCTATGCTGATTTTCCGATGAGTTGGGGGAACTTTTTTCGGCTATGATTGCATCATGATTAACATCTAGACCGGATACATGTTTTTCCGAGGAATCTTCATCACTTTGAGTATTTTCTTCAGCATCCAAAATTCCATTGCTTAAAGATCCCTCCTTTTGGTTTGAAAAGGAACTATTTTCAAGTTCTAAACCATCTGCTAACCCTTCATCATGACTGATATATTCTACACGTAGCTCGGTATCTTCCCTACGCACGGATTGGTCATCTTTAACAACTGCTGAATCCACCTCATTTTCAGATAGTCCCTTTAACTTGCTAGAAAGATCCGAAACAAAAGACCTTTCATTTTCACGCTCCAAGAATGAACTCTTCATTTGGTCCCTAAATGATGTACGCAGACATTCAACATTCCGAGGAGTCGAGAAATTTCTGGAATAACTTCTATCCTCAAAGGATCTAGCTTCTGATCGGTCTCCTTTAGAATCATTTTCCATTGAGTTATAAGAAAATGCTGATTTTGCCAACAATGCAGCTTCATCAGGATATTTGCTCCTATAATGCTCTAGCTCCGCTTCTAAAGCTTGTATTTCAATCTCCCTCTCCGAAAGGAGATCGTTACAATTCTGCAAAGCCTCCATATCATATTCCGCTTGCTCTTCCATCATCCTTAAATATTGTGAAGCATCCATATGAAGCGCCGCCTTCTCCTCCTGCAGCCTAGTTATCATGGCCATTGCCTGATTAGCAGCAACTGCCGAGGCATTCCTTTCTTCCTCTAATTCTTTATAAAGGGTAAGTAATAACTTCTTATCGTGCTCAATTTGGCGTTTTAAGCGATCGACTGAGCTTTCACCTTCCACTTCACTCACACTTCCATCGAGGGATTCCAACCCCGACATGTTTCTCTCAAGTGAGGTCCTCTTTTGAAGCATTTGCAGTCCTGCAGAGCTTGAATCTAAATGTTTCAACTCTTCCAGATTCCTTGACACTCTCGGACTCATATCAAATGATGGTAGGTCAGATCCTCGAGATATTTGTGACAAGAGCTGTTTCAAATCTTCGCTAATCTTTGAAGAATTATTGACGGTGCGTTCTCCAAATGAGCCGGAGGAGATCTGTCTTCCTTTATTGCTAATGGCTATGTTGTAAGCATCTCCAAAGTCCAATGACTTTGACGATTGCAGATCTGTGTCGTTTTTAAATTTTGGCTGCGAGTCACTAACTGCCCTCGATCATTTCGTTCAGACCTTCCTCAGCATTGTCAAGAGACGTCTGTTTGACTCCAGAGCTCTCCGCACTATCATCATCTCTTACGATGGATGTTTGCTTGACTTCATTCCTCTCCGCATTATCATCATCACTTGCAATGTATGTATGTTTGACTTCAGAGCTCTCAGCATTATCATATTCCCTCGAAACGGACCCCTGTTTGACTTCAGAGCTCTCCGCATTATCATCATCTGCAATGACGTCTGTGTCTGTCTGACTTCAGAGCTCTCCACATTATCACCAACACTTGAAACAGGTGCCTGTTTGACTTCAGAGCTCTCTGCACGGTCACCATCACTTGAAACAGATGCTCGTATAACTTCAGAGCTCTCTGCGTTATCACCATCACTTGAAACAGATGCCTGTTTGACTTCAGAGCTCTCCGCATT
The DNA here is from genome assembly GCA_006409495.1 of Sedum album. NCBI lineage: Eukaryota > Viridiplantae > Streptophyta > Magnoliopsida > Saxifragales > Crassulaceae > Sedum > Sedum album. The sequence goes on from QZGG01003045.1 coordinate 28,248, forward strand.
GTCACCGTCACTTGAACGGACACTCGTTTGACTTCAGAGCTGTCCGCACTGTCATCTGTAAACCAAA
>QZGG01003046.1:0-28100 GCA_006409495.1 Sedum album
CCGATCAAAATGTGCATACAGTTAACTTAAAAAATAAAAATATTTAATTTTCAAAATACATATATGCAAAAAGATCTCAAAGGAATTGCACTCCAACTGACACTACTTTTGTTCAAATGGGCTCAGCAAAGCATAAATGTTAAGTGCAAACTACGATATTACATCTGTATAACGGTGCATCGACAAGCAAAATAAAGAGCAGTGATCAATAGGGTGACTAGAATATTTCCCAATCGTCAAGTCAGTTTCATTCCTTCTTGCTTATTCTTGAATTCAACTGAACCAGTTATCTATTGAACTGAAATAATGATATTTTCAACATAAGTTTATTTCTCACATCTACGGGAACAGGGAAAGTATTTTCCACTCTTTCTTCATCTCAATGGGAATACAAGTACAAAATATACAACATTACACATTCAACAATGACACTTACTACGAAATGGAAGCCTTAACTGAGGTACTATAATGGATGGGGCAACTCTCCACCTACAATTGCTGACTGGTGTAGAATATCTTGGAAGAGAGCCGTCCACTGGATGTATGACCTGTTAGACAAATTACTGAATGTAAGACAATATTGGCTTAGTGTATAAGTAATGGAAGCGTGGCCAACTTACATTCCCTGTGGTGGTCACTTGCACCAAAGTTATACATTGTACAGGAGTTTAGGCTGCCTAACATAAATGTCAATGCTGAGGTAAAGTCGGTCTTTTTTCCACCATTTCATATTGCACAACGAAATTATCCTGCACCCAATAATTCTGAGTATCATATTTTCCGGAAGACAACTGAAAATTGTGAAGACAAGAGACAAACCTTCCGGATTGTGTCAAACGTATTTGGATCAAAGCATAGATATGATGCTCTTTCGTAAGTAGGTGTCTTAACAAGTGACTCTGCGTTAGGAACCCTTGTCAACCACAACCTGTGCTCCTTGTGATAAAACCAGCCTTGATCGTACCTGTATACATCATGTTCAGTTAATACCAACAAACCAAAATAAACAACCAAGTAAGAGTCCAAAAATCTACATGAGGGAAAAAGAAGTGATTGACAACAAAGTATTACATTATTATTCAGAGACTTACAGTTCATTGGCAGCATACAATTGCATTTCATCTTTCGGCATACTGCAGCATAATACAAGAGAGAGAAGGCTTATTTTCAGTAAATATTATCACTGCAATAAATAATACAAGCATATACAAATTAACGCACCTGTAAAATATATAAAATAGAGTTTCAAGCTGGAACTTTGAGAAATGGCTTGGCTGCAAATCAGAATGCAGAATTAAATCAAAGAAGTGGCCGAGGCAAGCTCAAAATAATGTACAACCGAAATGCTGCTCACATGTAGGGGAGGGGGTGGCTTTGCATAATAACACTGCGGCACACTGAATTCGGGGTCCCCTTTGGCAGGCTCATCAGACCATGGAGAACAAAATGTTTTATGAAGATTTTCAGCAGAATTCAAATTTAATCCCAGAGTGGTCAGGTCAACACCAATTGCAAGAGATGTCAAACCAGGGTCACTCATTCGCACTACACTAAGCAACCCGAGTAAGCCATATGGATCTGGAGCAGACTGCGACTCCTGCACTGGCTTCGTACCTAAATCTCTAAAAATCTGGCCTGTGCCGGACATTTGTGGTAAACGATATTGGGACTGATTTTGCTGTTGCTGATATTGTTGTATAAGCTGATCGTAATTTCCCATTCCAGAAACTGCATTAGACGAGCTATGGGGTCTTAGTCCAATACCAGAGAGTCCGTTGCTCTGAAAGAAGATAATTGTCAGGGAAATCTTTTAACAAACATACTCACACCCTTCAAATTACACAACGGTTGTCTCTGGATGTTAGTCACAATTGCAAATTTAGTACATCGGTAAAATAATCAAATCACAGAATAAGTACCTGTGAATGAAAATTTGATTGCGACATCGGGAACATGTCAGAGCCGCGTAAATGAAAAAGGTCCTGATTGTTTAGTTGTGAAAAGTTGACACCACTTCCAATTCCTGATGTAGAATGTTGCTGTGGGCGATGGGTTGAATAAGTGCCCCCTACTCCATACCCAGTAGATCTTCCAGCCTGAATATAATATCCAAAAGAGCATGATATGAGTCCTAATTAAGATAAATATAATGTACGGACTGGAAAATCAAACATGTACCCACAGTGAAATGATGTGGCATCATGGATGCAGTATTGTCATGAAGCTGGTCCTTTTGGTGCATATCCATGGCATAATCAGTATTTCCACCTGCAAATTATAGAAACAATGGTTGGATCAAGAAAATGATAGGAGGCCTTCTCCATGTGTATTGACATAATAGTTACTAACTTCTTAAGAAGAAGGGCACCCATATTGAAGTAACATAGCATTAAAGACTAAAGAGCAATCGGTACTAATTATTGAATCTCTATTCTCACCAACTATGATAGTAGGCAATAACATTTTATAGATCAAAATTTCCTAGATTAAGAAGCAATTGCCAATGGATGTGCAGAGCTTTAATCAGTCAGTTTACCGTATCTCTTCCACCATATCAAAACAAAAGAACCTTCACACACACAAAATAATTATGACCTTTGAATCCAGGTAAGGCAGGAAAATCCTCATTTTGGATGCTGAATTCTTGATGATGTTGACCAACTCCAAGGCCTTGCTTCCTCATTGAACCTGTGATTGTCAGCCATATGCAAGTTTAAGCAGGATAACACAAGATATATTATACTCAGATATGTATTGAACAGCTCTTTTAATTACCCAAATGCTGTTGGTGCCCACCAGCAGAACTAGGACGACTAGTTAGCTGAGGGAAGTCGTTCAAGTCAAACGGAGAATTCTCATTGTTGTTCAGGTCGCCTACCATTCCCATTGAACTCAAACTGTTCATGGATTGAAAGTTATTCTGAGACATATAAGAATGTCCTAGCATGGACATACCCTGTGGAGAGGCTGAACCCACAAATATTTAGTCACAATAACAGTATATGCTGGTTAATCACATACTACTGACTTAGGAATTTAACAGCAATAGTCTCAGCAATAACTGGCGAAAGATGATGTCCATCTATTGATTAGAGCTATCTTAAAACAGTCTAACATATGCAAAGGCTTCGAAGGTGAAACAAAACCAGTAAGCAAATGAAATTGGCGGGGGATCATAACATAACTTCATACCTTGCTGAAGTCCACCCATCAACCTATTTGATCCCGGAATATTCAAACTTCCAGTGCCAGTGTTGCCAGATACATTGAGGCGAGAAGCATGACCAGGTATGTTGATTCCCCCACCGGAGCTAATACTCCTCCCTACGCTACCAGCACCAACCATGTTTCCCATAGAACTTGAAATGCGCTGACCTGCATTATTCAACATCGGGGATACTCCCAATCCTGGGATTGTGTTGCGGTTACTAGATGTAGCAGATGCAGGGAGAACCCCAGGGAGAGAGCCCCCAACTCCATTAGTGCTTGTATTATACCCATGACTACCGACCAAATTAAGACCTCCTCGACCTGTCACTCCTGAATGACCAACTGCGTTTCCATGGGACATCTACATGAATTATTATAGGACCATTAATAATTGTGTTTACAATTAACAGGTACACCACACACATCTAATGATGAAATTTAGCGACGTTGATGAACCCATGAGTGCACAAGCTAATATCGAAGTCAAATGTATTGCTTGCTCCAAAGTGATTCTACGTAAACGTACAACTAATTATGCATCTATAACATACGTGTGACGACGTGTACCTGCGACAGTGCCCCTGTAAGGTGACTAGACATAAAACGTCCACCAGCGAGACCTCCAGCAGCTTGTTGCATACCAGTCATTGCGGAATTCCGTGAAGCTAGAGTGTGAGCGCCTGGCATATTGGGTACGTTAAAGCTCCCATGAATATTCTGCAGACCCTGTAGAGATCCTGCATTTAAAAAATACAAAGAAGGATCATACTTTTAAAAAACCTCTCTGAAGCTTAAATATAACAACACAATATTATCATATAAATCAACATACCTGATGGATGATAACCTGGAGACGTTGCACCAGTTAGACCAGAAAGTGATGGAGAGGGTCGATAAGAACTGTCTGAGAGATTTGATGTGGACCCATTTAGAGAAGACTGCAGCAGAAAGTATGAATTTCAATATTCATTAGGTGAGCATACAAAATTAAACCATAAGACCACAAAAGCAGCCGGAGTATCGGGAGTTTCTTTGCACTAGCTAGGTTTAGCAACAAGATGACTTCGTTGAAAGAAATTATCCATTCAAAAAGACAGGGACTCATAATTTCAAGTTAGATGATATACCTTACTTCTGTTGGTACTGAAAAGAATTTATAAACTCACTTCCTTACATTACCGCAAACATCTGTACTTAAAAACTATCAGCCAAACGGTACAATAACGAATGCATACATTAAGTAGCCCCGACATTGGGACTCTTTATAAACCGGGTTGCCACTGATAAGCCACTTTCTTGGTGAAATCCACTGAAGCACAAATTCAAACTCCAAAATTTTCAGGCTGCAAAGGAAATGGACGACATATAAAGTACTAATATTGATAACATACTGAAGACAAGTTCAGCAATTGCAGACAATTACCATGCCACTGAAAATCGCTACACGCTTCCAGAAAACCAAGAAATCATTTCTTTGTTTACCTAAGTAAATACTTATAAACCTTCCAGTCAATGTATATAATTCCACTACTGATTCTAATGATCATAATCACACTAGTACTTATCAATCAACACGAATGGGAAAGCGAAACACAAAAAGCATTACAGTTCCAGAACAACAAGCTAATACAATCGACCACTTCTACCACCGAAAAATCCTTCTATATTTCCTTTCCCGAGAATGTATAAACCTCAAGCCGACTGCATCATTCTAACCCCACCTAAAGATAAAAGCTTTGCAGACCTTCCAAATGTCAACTAACAGTAAAGCATATAGATCATAACTAGGAGCATATAGATCATAACTAGGTCAAAATCCACCACTCCACTCAACCAAACCTCAACAACCACGCAACGAACGGCCCACTTCCATCAACAACTCTCCAAAACCACCCCAAAACAACAACAAAACACCAAATCTACATCCAAATTCAAGACCAAATCGATTCGTACACAATTCAATTCAGCACAAATAATAGAAACTCGACGTTGCACCAGAAGGCCAAAACAAGCGAATACCTGAGCAGAAGACGATCGGCGAAGCACTCCGATTCCGGAAAATTGCAGCGAATTATTTGCCCTAATTGGATCGAATCGAATCTGATCAAGAGAGAGAAGTGAGAAAACGACAAAGGTAATAATGATGACTCAGCAGCAGCGTCCTATCATAAGCGAACAGCTTTCATCAAGATCAACGGCTCAGATTCGTTTAAATAAATCGGACGGTAGATATTTGGTATTAACTGAGGTCCACCGTGTTATGGTGTAGCTTTGATTTTGATCATGTGCGCGCGCGATATGATGAGTCTCGGACTCGGAATAGACTAGAATGCCAACTACCTTTTTCGATTCCGCTCCATTTCATTAATGTTTCTAAAAATGCACAGTAAACTTTGAGCTACAGATAGTTTTGGGCCGGTAGTTAATTGGGCCTTTACGGCCCAATCGGAATAGCACATCTCAATCGTATTAATTCATTCATTATGTGATATATGTCTACTTTTTAAATGATAATGTTAAATGCTACTTGTTAGTGGTTGTCAAGTGACATCAAATTGATAAAGTAATGAATGAGATGTACGGTTGTGATGTGATTTTACGATATAAATTAAGAGTGTGGATGATATGAACGGTTGAAATGTATTCTTACGAATGTAAACTAAGAGTGTAAATATTATTGTTAATACAAATACAAAGAGTAACTGTTTGGTTTAAATTAGGAAAATTAACTACTTTGGTTGTAATTGATGTGACACAATTCAATTTGTGACATTAATTTAAGTAAGTCTAAGGTTGTAAACTGTAGTTGTTGATAACTGATGAACAATTAACGTGGTGTGTAACAATAGGAACGTGGCGCACGTAGTCCAATTTCTAGAGCATGACAATCTAACGTCAATTACGGACTAGATCAGTTAATTCCTCATGTCACTTTCCTTTGTCATCTAACTTCATTTTACTAGTCTTTAGTGCACATTTCAATTTGTGCATATTTATACCATAAATTATTTTAATATATAATAAGCTTAAATTAAAGTTTAGTAAAAGTGATTATTGGTGAATGTAGGGGTATAATAGTAACAAGGGATGTGGTTTCATCTGATAATCGCTAATAGCACACTTCCCTTTTTATATATAGTAAAGATTCTCCTGCATATCAATCAAAAATAATTTCATTGAGCCAATAAAAGTATAGTTTATATTATAAGTCACACGTCACAAATTCGCCATCTGATACATGCACTAAAAAGGCAAAACTTTAGCGACCTGAATTTTTTATAATGAAATAGTTTTATTTAATTAGTTGTTTTCATTTAACAATTTGAAAGCTACAAGAGACAAATTACTAGGACAACTATATGTCGAATTGAAGCCGGTGGCGCAAGTGGCATACAATAAAACGCTGTCTATTATTAAGGAATATGTTAACTCATGCTTATGATATTTTTCGTGACAGCACGAATTCGCTGTCTCCAATTAAAACTGCACATTAAATCACATTTAAAATTAAAAAAAATCAATCAACACATAATCTCATGCAATAATTAATCACATAAATTATTAATTAACACTAATTAAGATTTGTAACTGTAACAAATCTAAAACACCGTCATTAATAACTCTGTCTCTTTCTCTCTCCTAAAGCTCGCATTTCAAGGCTTTCCCAAGTTTCACTTTTTGAGTAATTTATCTCTCAATTTCCACAACCGATTCACCACCAGCAGGTCGACTTCGCCATTTCTTTATTCACCGCCGCTGTTGCATAATAGATCGATCCCGTGTTGATAGTTTGTTTAATTTCCACAAGTTACTACATTTTTAGTTATTTAATATAATCGAATATCACTTTGTCGACATCTGCTGCTGTTTCCGAGCTGTACCCAGCTCGATTTGGCGAACCCACTTTCCGGATTTGATGTATTTCGATATCTGTTTGCTGTTTGGCCAAAAGGGTCTTTGCTGATTACAGGATCTGGGGTTTGTTTGGCTTTTAGAGCTCAATCAAATACATCTTAAAGGTACAACCTTTTTCAGTTTTCATCAGTTTTGTTACTTGTTTGAGATTTGCGGCTTTTGGAGTGTGTTGATTTGTGGTTGACTGTGTAGGGGTTTGTAAAGATTAATAGCTATGGAGGAGATGGGAGGTTTAAAGTGATGTGGTGTGTTGGGGTTTTGATGTTGTGTATGGTGGTGTTGTGTGCTGGATTTACTCCAGCTGATAATTATTTAGTTGATTGTGGATCTAGTTCTGATACCACGGTTGGGAATCGGTTGTTCGTTTCGGATTCGTCAACGTCCAAGTTGTTGACGAGCTCCGGCTCGATTGAGGCGAGTACGAGCACAAGACGGGCTTGTCGTCTGACCTTGCGAAGATTTATCAAACTGCTAGGATCTTCACTAGCAAGTCAAGTTACACGTTTTCGATTAGTCAACCAGGGAGGCATTGGATCAGGTTGTATTTCTATCCGTTTGTGTATGATGTGTATGATATGAATGAGGCGGGGTTCTCGGTTTCAGCTCAAAGTCATGGCTTGTTAGATAAGTACAATCCGCCTAGTAAGGCTACTGTGAAGGAGTTTTCGGTTAATGTCACGACTGATACCCTTGTGATCACCATTGCACCTACGGGGGATTCGTTTGCGTTTATTAATGCGATGGAGGTTGTTTCTGTCCCTGATGAGGTGATTCTCAATGATGCTAGTCTTGTGAACCCATTAGGGACTTTTCGGGGTTGTTGCATCAAGCACTTGAGACAATTGTGAGGGTTAATATGGGTGGACAGTTTGTATCATTCCAAAATGATACACTTGGAAGAACATGGGTCAACGACAGGCAATATTTACTATCTCCGGAAGTCGCAGATAATGTGACTAATTTGGCTGCAGTGAAATATGCTGATGGGTTGGCTACAGAAAATATTGCTCCTAGATCTGTCTACGGCAGTCTTACTGATATGAGCTCTGCTAGCACGACAAACAGCAATTTCAACGTGACCTGGGAGTTTGATGTCGTTCAGGGTTTTCAGTATCTCATTAGGCTTCATTTCTGTGATATTGTGAGCAAGAGTCTTGCTCAGCTTCTGTTCAATGTTTATATCGACTCTTATAATGTTGCTCCGAATCTTGATCTGAGTAGTAAGACGTTCAGCCAGCTAGCTACTCCATATTATATGGATTTCGTTACTGCTAAGGCTACTGCATCAAAGATTCGTGTCAGTATCGGGCCATCTACTCTAACCTCCGAAAATCCGAATGCTATTCTCAATGGGCTCGAGATCATGAAAATGAATAATTCTGCGGGCAGTCTAAGTGGCTCGGCTGCATTGGGTCCTGCTAGTTCTTCTTCAAGCATGAATGTGTCGCTGATTGTTGGTATCGCTGTTGGGGGAGTTGTTTTGTTGTTGATTGCTGTATTTGTCCTAGTAATGTGCAGGAGAAGGAAAATGCAGCGAGAGGGAGGACAAGGTGATTCCAAAACATGGATTCCTTTATTCATCAATGGGAACTCACACACTATGGGTAGTAAATACTCGAATGGAACTACTGTCAGCGCTATTTCAAATTATGCTTGTCGCATTCCGTTTGCAGCAATTCAAGAGGCTACAAATAATTTTGATGAGACTGGAGTTATGGTGTTGGTGGGTTTGGAAAGGTTTACAAAGGAGTTTTGAGCGACGGCACACAAGTTAGCTGTAAAGAGAGGGAATCCAAGGTCGCAACAAGGTCTTGCAGAATTCCAAACTGAGATCGAAATGTTGTCTCAATTCCGCCACCGCCATTTGGTTTCATTGATGGATATTGTGATGAAAAGAATGAAATGATTTTGGTATACGAGTTTATGGAGAACGGGACGCTTAAAAGCCATTTATATGGGTCGGAATATCCTAGCATGGGATGGAAGGAAAGGCTCGAAATATGCATTGGGGCAGCCCGAGGTCTTCACTACCTTCACACCGGCTATGCCAAAGCAGTTATCCACCGTGACGTGAAGTCTGCAAATATTTTACTTGATGAGAATCTTATGGCTAAAGTTGCTGATTTCGGTCTTTCGAAAACTGGACCAGAGTTGGATCAGACTCACGTTAGTACAGCCGTAAAAGGAAGTTTCGGTTATCTAGACCCGGAATATTTCAGGAGGCAACAACTTACGGATAAGTCAGATGTGTACTCATTTGGAGTGGTGCTATTTGAAGTTTTATGCGCAAGGCCTGTGATTGATCCGTCTTTACCACGCGAAAAAGTAAACTTAGCCGAATGGGCTATGAAGTGGCAGAAGAAAGGACAATTGGAGCAAGTTATTGATCCATTTCTACAAGGAAAAATCAAACCCGACTCTCTACGTAAATTTGCTGAAACAGCTGAAAAATGCTTAGCTGATTATGGGGTTGACAGGCCTCCAATGGGAGACGTCCTGTGGAACTTGGAATACGCTCTTCAACTTCAGGAAGCAGTTATTCTAGGGGATGATGAAGACAACAGTACTAACAACATCGGTGAGCTGTCTCCACAAGTCAACAACTTCACGCACGCTGAAACTAGTGAATCTCCAGCTGAGTATGAAGCATCAAGTGTGGATGACATCTCTGGAGTCTCCATGAGTAAAGTCTTTTCTCAGCTCGTCAAATCTGAGGGCCGGTGAAGGCTTTAAACCTATTATATCCACCTGGCCGGTTTCCAAACTTTCTCGTATTGTCTTCAAACTGATGGAAAAACTTGGGTTTGTACATGAAAGAATGGCTCGACGGATCCAAGTTGTAATATTCACAACTACGAGTCTACGACTTCTCAAGGCCTTTGTTGTATTTAGCACCATTTTCAGACTCCAGAGTTGAGCTGCTGTGTCTGTTGTTTTTATATTTTGTTTGTTAAATCTTGTCACTTTGAACCAGCATTTTATCTCTTCTTGTGTTTAAATCCATGTCTTCAAACTGAAGACCATTATTTTTTCGCTTGATGTATATCTTTCAAAATGACACACCACAGGTTGTCATAATTCACTATTTTGAGAAAAAAAGCTGTGCTATCTGAAAGGTATTTTGATTCGAGGAAAGAAAAATTAAGGCTTGGAATTGTTGTTGCTGGTGCGTCCGAAGGAGATATGGCCTTCAGCACCGGTGCTCTCCAAGGACGGGTCCCTAGAGTGCTGCTGCTGTTGCTTCCGGGGATTGATCAAATGGCAACTTGATATCGGTTTGAATCGTGTATTCACTTTCCGAAATCAGTATTTCGCCCCTTACAAAAGCCTTAGGGTTACACGAAATCTGAAGTGAGATAAGACAAACCGGCCAACACCGATCAAGGCTCTTGGATCGAATGTTGATGACGTTTGTTTAGTCTTTTGGTGTATCAATACTTGCGTATCTCAATACCTCTGTGCACGTTGTTTCTTTCGATACCCACACTAAGTTCTGTCATTCTCAATATATCCATCAATGTTTTGCAGCTACAAAACTGCCACATTCAGCAGTTACACAAACTGCCACGTTCAACAGTTACACGTAGGGACACGTTCCATAACCGTTCAGCAGTTACACGTAAACTGCTTCAACAGTTACATAAACTGTTCAGCAGTTATAAAACTGTCAGCAGTTATCTAAACTGTTACAACCCGAGAATGACACACGGGGACGCGTCCGTTGGCACATGAGGACCCTTCACAAGGGACCCGTCCTCATCCAGACAGACAATGATTTATACATTGGTGTATGCATTAGTTCATGTAACAACCATCTATCATGTGCGGCCACACATGATATATGATAAATACATCTAAAACACCAACAATCCTCCCCCTTTTAGTGTATTTTATCATAACTTGCGCATAAGTGGAAATGTCCATTACGATTGAATTTCCACGTAGTGTACAGCTTGAAACACCCTGAAAATCATGGTGTCCGTAAGGATTGAACCAATCAAATCCTAATATGAATATTCCAATCGACAACACAACCTCATCAAATCGTTGATGCCATTGTTTAGGAGCCTGTTTCAGTCCATACAGGGACCTGTCCAGTCTGCACACCTTGTGTTCAAGACCAGCAAGGACAAATCCCTCAGGTTGTTTTATGTAAATTTTCTCCTTCAACCTTCCATTAAGGAATGCTGTTTTCACATCCATTTGATGGATAACTAGATTGTGAATTGCTGCCAAAGCAATCAACAACCTAATGGTTGACATACGAGCAACCGGAGCGTACGTGTCAAAGTAATCCGTCCCTTGCTTTTGTCTAAAGCCTTGGACCACAAGTCTAGCTTTAAACTTGTCAATACTTCCATCCGCTCTCATTTTCCTTTTGAAAATCCACTTACATCCCAAAGGTTTACAACCTGGTGGCAGGTCAGTAAGTGTCCAGGTACGGTTCCCCATGATGGATTGCATCTCATCATCTACTGCCTCCCTCCAAAAGGACGCATCACGAGACTTCATAGCCTCGTCAAAGTTCTAGGATCATCCTCAACATTGTAACAATTACAACTGTTGGGAATATATTTCATCCCTTGTACCTTCCAACAAGTAAGTTTGAAAATCATTACCAAATGACTTTGCTTTTCTTACTCGGGAACCCTTCCTCAGTTCAGAAACTTGTTCATCCGAAGGATTAACATTATCATTCTGAACATCAGAACTGAGAGACTCACCATTTGAAATAGATTTCAATTGGAAGTGTCCCTCATCACCCTGTTCTGAGTCCAAGTCCCTGTAAGGGACCCGTCCCAGACCAGTGACAGAGCCCTTTGAAAGGAAACGTCCTTCATCAAAGATAGCATCCCTCGATTCAATAACACTATGAACCGAATAGAACTTATTTGGTTCAATTACATAGAACCTATAAGCCCTCGAGTGTTCAGCATATCCAATGAATATACACTCCACACCTCTTTCACCAAGTGTCTTATGCTTAGGATCTGGTACTCGGACAGCTGCCCTACAACCCCAGACCCGTACATAACTCAAGCTGGGTTTCCTTTTGAACCAAAGTTCGTATGGAGAGGACCTGTTCCTTCGGTTAGGAACCCTATTTAAGATATAGCATGCAGTAAGCATGGCCTCTCCCCAAAACCCATCACTAAGTCCCGAGTAGGAGAGCATGGAATTCACCATCTCCTTTAACACTCGATTCCTCCTTTCCGAAACAAAAGGCTCAAGCATACTACTTACTCTTTGAACATTAACAAGAGGTTGTCTAGTGATCTTAGTAAGCATGCAAGTTCTACATTTTTCAATATGCTTATTAAACATGGGAATCAGTCCATTATTACACATGTCCAGTAATCTCTTATAGTGAACGTGTCCAAGCCGAGCATGCCACAGAGAGGAACTGTCCTTCGAAGGGACCCGTCCTTCTGATACATTATTATCATGAGTTACATGAGTATAAACCATGTGAACAGATGTTGAAACATTAGAAATACTAAGTTTAAACATTCCATTACATAAGTAACCACGTCCAACAAACAAGCCACACTTAGTCAAAATGAATTTATCGGCTTCATACACTTGCCGAAAACCCATCTTATTGAGAACAGGTCCAGAAACTAAGTTCTTTCTAATGCAAGGAACAAATAACACATTACAAAGATTTAAAATCTTTCCAGAAGTAAATTCCAAATCTACTTGTCCATGCCCAAGTACAGGTGCGTTGACTCATTTCCCATGTGAAGGACCCGTCCACTGTTCGTTGTAACAAACGACTTGAACATAGATCTGTCCCTACACACGTGCGACGTAGCACCAGAGTCAATCCACCAAGAAATCTCATCATCCTGCATATAATGCCTCAGAAATGTTAGAAACATAATCCAAAACAGGAATAGATTTCAAACATGACACAGTTCCCTGAAAGGGACCCGTCCATTTCTGACCTTGATGAGTACACTGCCAGGTTCCTTAGAACTCTGACCAGACTTTGGAACTTTACCCTTCTTTGCAGAACGACAATCTCGTTTGAGATGTCCCATCTTGCCACAGCCCCAACATTTGACACCCTTCCCTGGTTGGGACGGTTTCTTGTTAGGTCCACTGTCAGTGTTATCAGAAGAGCGTTTAACACCCTTCCCCTTGTCCCTTTTAGAGGACCCTTCCTCTGTCACATTGACAGAGCCAGAAACCTGTGGTTTCTTACCCTTCTCCTGCGCACGAATACCATCTTCGATACGCAAGTGGCTAGCAAGCTCAAGAAGAGATAGATTCTCTTTCTTATGCTTCAACATGTTCTTGAAGTCCCTCCACGAAGGAGGCAGTTTGTCAATGACACTGGACACCGAGATTGCCTGATACGTTGTATCTCATGGAACTGTTCCATAACAGGACGACTGTCCACCATCATGTACTCATTAAAATTGCTCACAAGAAATTTTACACTGGACGCGTCCTCTGCCATATACTTAGACTCAAGAGAATCCCAAAGTTCCTTAGCAGATTCAACATTTTGATAAACATCAAATAGGGAGTCAGACATACCATTGAGGACGTGTCCTCTGCAGATGTAGTCATCGTTCTCCCACTTGTTCCTGATCCTCAAAGCCTCCACTGAAGAATCATCACCCACCTCAGGAATGGGTGTGGACAGGACATACGCCACCTTCAGGTTGGTCAGCAGGAAGTGCATCTTCTTCTGCCAGCGACGGAAGTCAGTTCCCTCGAACTTGTCCAACTTCTCCATCTTGCTTGCCATCTCACGAACAGTTGCCATGGATCACCGAATACTGATTTCGACTGTTGTTGCTGGTGCGTCAGAAGGAGATATGGCCTTCAGCACCGGTGCTCTCCAAGGACGGGTCCCTAGAGTGCTGCTGCTGTTGCTTCCGGGGATTGATCAAATGGCAACTTGATATCGGTTTGAATCGTGTATTCACTTTCCGAAATCAGTATTTCGCCCCTTACAAAAGCCTTAGGGTTACACGAAATCTGAAGTGAGATAAGACAAACCGGCCAACACCGATCAAGGCTCTTGGATCGAATGTTGATGACGTTTGTTTAGTCTTTTGGTGTATCAATACTTGTGTATCTCAATACCTCTGTGTTGTTTCTTTCGATACCCACACTAAGATCTGTCATTCTCAATATATCCATCAATGTTTTGCAGCTACAAAACTGCCACATTCAGCAGTTACACAAACTGCCACGTTCAACAGTTACACGTAGGGACACGTTCCATAACCGTTCAGCAGTTACACGTAAACTGCTTCAACAGTTACATAAACTGTTCAGCAGTTATAAAACTGTCAGCAGTTATCTAAACTGTTACAACCCGAGAATGACACACGAGGACGCGTCCGTTGGCACATGAGGACCCTTCACAAGGGACCCGTCCTCATCCAGACAGACAATGATTTATACATTGGTGTATGCATTAGTTCATGTAACAACCATCTATCATGTGCGGCCACACATGATATATGATAAATACATCTAAAACACCAACAGGAATTAGACCTGGCAAAAGGATGGACGGTTTATAAATGGATGGGTGATAAATGGATGAGTGATAAACGGATGAAATCTGTTTCATCCGTTTAACTTAAATGGATTAAATGGATGGATGATAAACGGATAACGGATTAATGGATAATCCATTTATCCGTTTATGATCCGTTTATCCATTTATCGTCCATCTGTTTATGATCCATTTATTCGTTTACGATCCGTTTATCTGTTTATCATCCATCCGTTTATGACCTGTTTATCCATTTATCATCCGTTTATCTATTTATGATCCGTTAACCGATTATCACCCATTTATTCATTTGTTATTATCAAATAATCCTAATTTAATTGTATTATTCATGTAATTAATAAGTTTTCTGATAATTTAATTGGATAATTCTGCGAGTGACTTATTATAAATCTGACACGAACTCAAACCCTTTAGACGACGTAAAGAGAGCTAAAGCCATGATAGATTGGAAGAACTCACTCGAGCCTCACCTCTCATACTTTCTGGGACACATGGCCATGAAAATCTTTAGCACCAAGGTACATTTGGTGCTTTTTCTGACTGTGTTGTCATTTTGTCATTTCGTTGAATCCTGATTAATAGCATTTTACAGTTTTCCTGCAAGTTAAATCACTGTATCATGTGCAACACAACATTCGCAATATCAAACGTGGTTGGGCCGAAGGAGGAGATCACCCTGGCTGGGAACAATGTGATTGGTTCAAACACCTAATTGATCGGTTCAATTGTATTTGGTAAACGGATGATAAACGGATCATGGATATTCCGTTTCATCCGTTTATTAAATGGGTGGTAAACGGATATGATTAATTTAATCCATTTAATTAAATGGATGGTTAATGGATAAATTTAAATGGACGGATTATGGATTATAAATGGATTTGGACTAAATTGACAGATTTATTTGGAATTACTAAATTACCTTGCATAATTTAAAAACGAAAGATTTTGAGTTATATAATATAAATTTCATCTGAAAGCACCGATAGCCGATGCTTACAGGAAAAGAGTCGTAGATTGATTTCAGACTTCAGAGTATTAACATTCAAAAATTGATTTATTTTAATATGCCACAAGTTACTAAGTTAGCACTACACTTGGGGTATCAGATTCCTAGACTGAGTATATTTTTAATTTAACTCATGTTTATTAATGACACTATTACTTCACGCACAATTAAAATTGTGCCTATTGATTGATAGAGAGTTCATGAAGAATAAAAATATATTTGTAGTTATGTGAAACAACATTTCAATAGTTTATTATTATTATTAACATATCTTATGAAGTTTAACCTCAAAAATAATTATAACTCTAATCATCTGTTTATTTTTCAAATCCAACCTAAAATCAATTTTAATTTTCAACCTTCAGATAAATCAAATCAAACAATTGAAATGTAGTCATTTCGTCTCACAAGTATTTACCATCTCGCTAGATGTTATCCATTGATATATTATAACTGAAGGATATATGAGTAATGATAAAAGATAGGAGGGCAATCAAATATTTGTAAGATGTTAGGACAAGATCTCAATCGTTGATTTATAATAATCCAATAGAGGAAATTAAAAATTAAAAACCTTCACCGATTCGTGTTTTTCGCAAATCCAAATGTCAACTTTAATATCAACCGTTTGATTAGTCAAATCAACGATTTAGAATGTGTCCATTCGTTTTACAATAAATCAATATCTTACATGATCGTAACCCTATGAGTGATTGTTATCGTATGAGTAATTTTAAAATATGAGAAATGGTAGAATGAAAAAAAATGTAACTACAGTAAACAAATATTTATTTTATTTTATTTTTCTCTAGTACAACACTAAGATTCGGTACATGTAACATATCTTTTATCGAAAAAATTAAGCTTTACAAAAAAAAGGAAAAAATCATTAGCAAATAACCTCTCTAATCGACTAATCTAATTGACTAATCCAGTCTGGCTACAACGGTCGGATTTTAACAGCGTTAAACATTGTCGTAAGTGGATGGAACATTCTCCAAGCATTAACTCGTGCGCTTACCCAACGGCTTAAAAATTTGAATTTTGTTGTTTATTAATTTCCTTATTAACTTATTTATTATTAATATCTCATCGATTGCCATCGAAAATTGGAATTTAATTTCGGCATTTGAAACCCTAGATTTTCTCCAACAATCCATCCAACGCAATCTCTCTGTCCATCAACCAAACCCTAGAGTTAGTTGATCCATCGTCATCGTTGTTCTCCCGATTGTTGACCGATCATCCGCAATCAGCGATCCGTTTCGTGTAAGTTGTTGACATTTTTGAATTTGAAGTTGAATGGATATTTGAGGTGTGGTGAAGTTTGATGCAAAATGAAATATGATTATGTGATTGGATGTTTGGATGTCAAGCTATGGATTTGAGTTGGAAATGGAATTGATTAGAGGAATTTGACGTGTTTTGAGTTGAATTTGGAGCCATTGAGAGCTGTAGGTTGATAGGTTTTTTTAACAGTTTTGTGTTTTTGGAGGTGTTTGAGTTGAAAATTGAAATGTGTTGTGATGAATGTCAGGTTGGCAAGGATTATAGGGAATGGGAACGTCAAGATTATTAAAGAGGGTGGAATGGTACCCGCTTCCCCAGCTAGAACCCCTAGATCGAGTGACAGGGGTGTTCGGGATTTCAGACCAGGTGATGCTAATTCGAGTGGAAAACAGGACAGGGAGAAAGGCGTGAATGTTCAAGTTATAGTTAGGTGCAGGTATGATGCATTTCCTTGTCTAGATAAGCTAATGAGAATTATTACTTTTCTTACATTTGATGATGTTGTGTAATGGTGACTGTTATGGAATTGTAGGCCGTTGAGTGATGAGGAGCAGAGAGTACATACTCCTGTTGTAGTATCTTGTAATGAATCTAGACGAGAAGTTGCCTTGGCCCAAAATATTGCCAACAAACAGATTGACAAGACATTTGTGTTTGATAAGGTTAGATTTCCTGTAAGCTATTGTCAACTGTAATTCGTGGCAGTCATTTGATTGGTTTGCTGTGTTTTTTTCAAAATTGTAGTAATTTCGGCAATTCTTTGCAGGTTTTTGGCCCATCTTCCAAACAGAAAGATTTGTATAATCAAGCTATTTCCTCCATAGTCAATGAAGTCTTGGAAGGCTATAACTGTACAGTATTTGCATATGGGCAAACTGGAACCGGGAAAACGTATACGATGGAAGGAGAGGCTAAAAAGAAGGTACTGCAGTTTACTACTTGAATAATGTTTTCGCATCAAGCATACTGTTTTTTTTAAAGTACATGTAGTTAATGGTAACATTTTATATTTTTCTATATCTATTTTTTCTTACTCATCAGAATGGGGACATGCCAAGTGATGCCGGTGTGATTCCACGAGCCGTTCAGCAAATATTTGATGTATTGGAGGCTCAGTGTGCTGAATATAGTATGAAAGTCACATTTTTGGAGCTTTACAATGAAGAAATTACTGATTTATTGGCAGTTGAGGATTCCTCAAAAGCTTTTGACGACAGATCCAAGAAACCTCTTGCGCTCATGGAAGATGGTAAAGGGGGTATATTGGTGAGAGGTTTGGAAGAAGAAATAGTGTGCACTGCCAAAGAAATTTACAAGATACTAGAAAAGGGTTCGGCAAAGAGGAGAACAGCGGAAACTTTACTCAACAAGCAAAGTAGTCGTTCGCACTCTGTTTTTTCTATCACAGTCCATATAAAGGAGGGAACTCTTGAAGGGGAGGATGTGATCAAATGTGGGAAGTTGAATCTAGTAGACCTTGCTGGTTCAGAGAATGTCACCCGTTCCGGTGTAAGAGATGTAAGTATGTTAGCTATGTTTATTTGACTTGCAGGATGTTCTTTTTTACCATTTCAACTTAAGTCATTTGGTTAAATTGTTGGAAACAATTGATTTTGCTGATTTCTCTTACTATCTGATATTCCTTAATGAGAAATACTAACAGGAGTTCTAAATTGCAGGGAAGAGCAAGGGAAGCTGGAGAGATCAATAAAAGTTTGCTCACTCTTGGTAGATGTATTAATTCATTGGTAGAGCATTCAGGTCATGTTCCGTACAGGTAAGTGAAATTTTGAAGATCCGAATTGCATTTCATAAAGACTTGATCTCATTTATTTGGGTCCATTATATGTCAGGGATAGCAAGCTAACCAGGCTATTGAGGGACTCGCTAGGAGGGAAGACTAAAACATGTGTAATTGCAACAATATCACCTTCTATTCATTGCTTGGAAGAGACACTCAGCACTTTAGACTATGCTCATCGTCTGCTAAAAATATAAAGAATAAACCAGAGGTACATTATGATTGAATTGGAGCGTCAAATCTTCACCTGTTTTGTATGTAGTTAGCTTATTTGATACGTATGCTGACTGTTTAACAGGTCAATCAGAAAATGTTGAAAACAGCTATGATCAAGGACTTGTACTCCGAAATTGATAGACTCAAGCAAGGTAATTTTTAGTTTCTTTCGCTAGGCAGTCTTCCGTAACTTCAGAGGGATTATTATTTGTCATGCACTAATCTATGTATACTAATCTTCCCAGAGGTTCATGCCGCTAGAGAAAAGAATGGAGTTTATATACCTCAAGAACGTTATCTCCAGGATGAAGCAGAGAAGAAGGTATAGGGCTTTTTTGTCGAATCCAATTTATGACAAACTTGACCTTCTTCTAAGTCTAACACCCGTACGAATGTAGGCAATGGTTGAAAAGATTGAACGGATGGATCTGGAAGCAGAGTCCAAGGACAAGGTATTTCTTTATACGTTGTATGCAATGATTCTCTTATTGGTTTCTAAGGGGGCAATTAGTTCTGATAGTGTATGACTGTGATCAGCAAATAGCAGAGCTTCAAGAACTCTACAACTCCCAACAAGAATTGGCCACAGAGCTATCTGAAAAGCTTGGTAAAACTGAGGTTAGTGGTTCAAATAATTTACCTGCTGTGTTTGACTATTTTTAGATATTAAACTGTTACAGTTCAAATATGAACAAATCTTGAAGCACGTTAACTTTGTTCACTTTGCTTTTGATATCCTTTTGACAAAAGAAGTAATCTCACTCTATCTAAAACTTCAGAAAAAGCTTGCGGAAACTGACTTTGCATTGGCGGATCTTCAACAAAAGCATCGACAAGCTAAGGCAACAATCATTGAAAAAGAATTTCTGATACAAAATCTGCTCAATACTGGTAAGGTTTCTCGTTTTAGAGGGTCATGGTACTTATCGCTGTGTTCAACTTTCCTGTAGTTTTCATAAAGGTCTCACATAATCAGGTGTTAACACAAAAATCACCCATTTTTTCTCACTCTTCTTTGTTAACTGTAACTTATTCAGAGAAGGCTCTCATAGAACGTGCATTTGAACTGCGGGCAGAGCTTCAGAATGCAGCATCTGATGTTTCTGCTTTACATACAAAAATAGGTACTATTTAGTATCTCAGTTAACTGGTCTTAAGTTAAATTTCACCTCTAGAAATGATGACATTACTTTCATCTGTGCTTCCTTTAAGACCGCAAGAATAGAATCGAAGATGGAAACCGAGCTTTAATTCAAACATTTCAAAGCCAACTGGCCGAACAGCTTGAAACCTTGCATCAAACTCTGACAACTTCCCTTACAAAACAAGAACAGCAGCTCAAGGACATGGGAGAAAACATGCAATCCTTTGTTGCAACCAAGTCTCAGGTAGTGCATAGTCTCTTTGATCCTGCATGCATTTGTTTGTACTAAATTTGATTTATAGCTATTTAATGTCTCTCATGTTGATACTTAATAGACTACCGAAGAAATCAGAGGGAGGGTCGGAAAGTTGAAGAGCATGTGTTCTTCTGGTATCCATGTATTGGATAGTTTAGCTTGCGAGCTGGATGAAAACTTAAAGTCGAGCCTCAGAGATCTAAATTCTGATCTTACTCAGCACTCAACTACCCTTCAGAATGTAAGTTTTATAATTGTCAAATTATCACTTTACATGGCATTTGTTTAGTTGCCTCCCACAACTCATAGTCTTCATTTATGTGAATAGCTTTTCAAGGTTATTTCCTCTGATGCCGATGCACTATTAAACAGTATCGAAATTGATCTGCACAATGAAGAGGATATGCTGAATGCATTTGCACTAATGCAGCGAGAGGTTTGTATTTTCAGAATTTTTATATGCTGTAGAAGCCCATGAAAATGTTGATTCTCAAAAAATGTTATCAGGCACATGATAGAACTGTTGAAGCTACACGGTCCATCTCCGGAGTCACCAATGAGTTCTTTGAAGCTGTTGATGCTCGCACATCCAACTTGACGCGTGTTATTGATGAATCCCAAAAAGTCCACAGCCAAATCTTGGCAGATATTGAAAATAAATTTGCGGTTCGTGAGATACTCATTATTCACGTGTTAAAAATATAGAATAATTTTTGATGCTTAATATCCTGGATTTTGCAGGAATGTGCCGCCAGTGAGGAGAGGCAAATGCTAGAGAAAGTGGCGGAATTGCTTGCAGAATCAAATGTCCGAAAAAAAGAAACTGGTATACATTGAATTAAACACATCAGCTAGGACTCTTTTTTTCATTGTGTGAATTGGTTTCTTCTAAGTGCTGTGAACTAATGTAAACAACTATGCTCATGATTATTTCTCAGATACAAGAGTCAATGTACAATCTTCATGTGACCGCCACTGAAGGCATGCAAAAGTTGCAGAAGGAAACATCAGCCTTACGAATGTCTAATTCATCCATTAGGACTAAATGGAGTGAACACATGGAAGAAACTGAGAACCACTACGTAGAAGATACATCCGACCTAGAGAGTGAAAAAAGGGGCCTGACAGAAGCTATCAAGAATTGGTATGACATTTTCCTTTCTTTTTTCTCCATTACCGTTGTTGCACACTGGATATTTGATGTTTATATATTATTATCTTGACCTGTAGTGCTAAGAAAGTCAAGTTGGGATCAGAACAATGGAGAACCATGCAAGATTCATTATTGGAGCAAGAGAGGCAGCATGCTAGTGCAATCGACGAAATCATTAGGTCAGTTATATGCGATTTATGACTTATTCTGTTTGCTTTGTATGGTAAATTGGATCGTATTTTATATCGCTGTCTTCATCTGGTTACAGGAAAGGTAATGATGCCAGTCAAGCCCTGCGCACTAAATTCTCTTCCACAGCTGCCTCTGTAAATGACGAAATGGATGTTGCCAAAAGTGATCTGCTCTCCACCATTGATTGTAAGTGCTTTCTTATTCTCTTCCTAACTTAAGCTTGCAATCCAGTTTATTAAGACTGTATCTGAGGACCATTTCATTCAACAGATTCATTAAAGCTCGATCATGAAGCACACAATAACCTTGATTCACTGATTGTCCCAACTTGGGAAGATTTGAGAGAATTGAAAAGTGTCCATGACCATGATGTTACTAACATCACTGACAAGTCAGCGAAATGCTTGCTTCAAGAATACAAAATGGATGAACCATCTTGTACAACTCCAAAGAAGAGACCTTACAATCTGCCAGGAGTGATATCCATTGAACAGCTTAGGACGCCTCCCTTGGAAGAACTACTTAAATCATTTAGAGAAGCCAAAACTGGCGGGAAGTTGGCTAATGGAGACATAAAACACAACAGTGGCAGCCCTCGCTCAATGAACGACTCCAGATCTCCTCTAACTCCTGTCAACTAAAACTGAAGAAATACTTGTCTAGCCAGGAAGAGAATGTGTATGTACAGAAATGCGCAAAAAGAGGTCTCAATATGTTAAGTTTCTTCTCCCTCGAGAAGCAGATGATCATGTAAACCATTCCAAAGAGCACGACAAAAATAGTGATACCTATCTACTGTTTATCTGGCTTCATCATAGTGAAATCCAACAAAGGGTGATCGAGCATTTTCCGGAACTCCGACCGATCCATTCTTGATCAACAAATCCCAAGAATTATCAACAACTCTACCGTTAGATTCATAACACAAGCAAGAAATTATTAAGAGTGAAAAGCCCTAAATTTCCATACGAAACCGAATTCCATCGATTTTAATTTGTCATGTACCTGGATGTGATAACAGCCATAGAAGAAGGAAGCAGAGTATCAAGATCAGAGGAATTAAGTGAATCAATCTGTCTGGCGGATCTGACTGTGAATGCTCCTTGTACAATGGATGATCGCCCGGAACGATGATTCGATGCTCATCGGAAGAGCGTGCTGCAGTCATTGGTCTCTGCATCATCGATTCAAGATCGACTGTAGAAAATTAGGGTTTGAGTAATGAGGGTCGCGTTTTCCGTTTTAAATGCTTCTCGCGCCATTTCATGTCACGTGCATGTCACGTGCATGTCACATGTTCAATGAGGAATATGGATTTGGGCATTACTCGGAGGATTTTACTTGTAGTAAGAAAGAAAATTATAAGCACAAGGCTGGAAGACAATTTACTATATAATTAAGAGAAAAATATCATAAGTGAGTGGTGGATTTGTTTTTTTTTTTTTTTGCTAGAAGGCGCAATTTTATTAGCAAAAATGATGATACAGACTCCTGCACAGCTAACACAACGAGAACCAGCAACACTCCCAACAAACAGCAACCTGGCGATGAGAACAACCACAACAAGGACTGCTAAAGGCCAACACAACAACAGCAATACCCAGACTAACGCAAAACGCTCAAAGCAGGGAGACAGGACACGCAGGACCATGACAAAAAAGAAAACACAGACATTAGGTTAATTGCATTAGGCTTTTCTTGATTAGAAGCATTCGAATGACCCTGTGCACTATGTCTCTTTGATCTTTTGTTGAACCCCTGAAGACAGTGTGATTTCTATTTCTCCATGCTTCATAAATTAGAAGCACAAATAATAAAATACACTTCTTCTTTGTGTCTCCTTGATCTCCATGTTTGGTTCGCCGTCCAACACAACATATCCTCCCATGTCTTCCACCTCACCTGGTAGCCAACCTCCTTCAAGCAGCTTGCAATAATCTGCATTTTACTACAGGCAAATAACACATGATCATTTGATTCAGCATCCAAATTACACCACACACATCTCCCACTTGTTCTGATATTTTTCAGCCTATCCGCAGTGGGTAATCTTTTGTTAGCCGCAAGCCAGCCACAGAATTGATGCTTGGGAGGCGACAAAGAGTTCCAAACAAGATCATGCCAAGGCTTCTCAGCCCTCCTACTACCATCAATCAGCTTATAGACTTCTTTGCATCGAAAAGGAGTCCCCTTCCCCTTCCATTGAACCTGCCCATTACTATCAAACTCCACACATCTCAGCGCATCACCCCTAAGCTTGAGAATCCTCCGCAACGGCCATGAGAGGTGAGGCTTCATCTCGACGCTCCATAGATTTTTTCGAGCAAAATAGTATTTATTCATCCATTTGCTCCACAAAGACTCAGACCCGTCATAGATGTTCCATATTTGATTCAGCATCAAGGCTTTGTTGAACCTTCCCAAATCCTTAATACCAAGGCCACCATGCTTTTTCTCAGAGCACACAACCTCCCATCTAACTAGCGCTCTACTCCCATCACTTCTGCCATTCCACAAAAAACTTCTACAAATGGCATTGATCTTTCTCAGCACGCCTTTAGGGAACATTAGACAGCGCATCCAGTAAGAGGATATGGAAGATAACACATGCTTGACCAACACAATCCTGCCAGCGTAGGATAAACACCTAGCTGCCCAAGATCTGATTTTTGTAGTCATCTTCTTAATGATCTCATTGTATTCAAATATCTTGTTTGATCTGGCCTCAAGCGGAACTCCAAGGTATTTGATAGGCAAGCACCCTTCCTGAAGCCATAATTGAGCATCACTGACTGCCGGGTCAACCCTGCCACCAAAATAGATGTTAGATTTGTTAGAGTTGATTTTCAACCCAGACCAAGCAGAGAAAGAGTCAAGAGCCTCTTTGATGGCAAGCAATGACAAATTGTCAGGCCTTGAAAACACCAATAAGTCATCCGCAAAAATTAAGTGGTTCAGGTTCACTCGCTTGCATTTTGGGTGAAATTTGAAATTCATGTCATCTCTCAACTTATCCAGCTTCCTAGACAGAACTTCCATGACAATGGTAAACAAAAAAGGAGATAACGGATCTCCCTGCCGAAGACCCCGATGACCTCTAAAATAGTCAACAAGCTCCCCATTGATTAGGACAGAAAACATTGGGGATCTGACGCATGCCATTATCCAGCCAATAAAGCGCTGAGGAAAACCAAAGCAAATCAGACACTGCTCCAGAAAATCCCAATCAACCGTATCGTATGCCTTACACAAGTCTATCTTCATCATACACCTCCCACTCAAGTGTTTCCTTCCATAACCAGCAACAATCTCCTGCGCAAGGCTGATATTGTGGGTGATCACCCTTCCTGGGACATAGGCAGCCTGAGCGTCACCAACAATGAGAGGTAAAACTCTCTTAAGTCTCTTAGCTAGGATACTTGAAATAATCTTATAGATAATGTTGCAGCAACTGATGGGACGATAATCCTTTGGCTCACTTGGGTTGGGAACTTTCGGAACAAGAGCAAGATATGTCGAATTAATACCCGTTGGCATTTTGCTGTCACGAAAAAACTGGTCAATACTATTATAAATATCTCCACCATGCGAATTCCACACCGATTTATAGAATTCAGCACTAAACCCGTCAGGGCCAGCCGCCTTAAAGGTGGCAAGGCTCTTAACAGATTCCCCAACCTCATTAAAGGACACCGCAGCAACTAAGCTGACCATCTCAGCAACTCCCAATCTGCGCCCCTGAGTTATTAAAGAAGAATCCATCTGACTTCTCTGCCCACCAGATTGAAGTAAGTTCTTAAAAAAACTCGAAAAAGCACTAGCAATATCGTTCTTTTCAAAAGAGACAACCCCATCACTCATCTTTACTGATCCAATTCTATTTCTGCTGACTCTGTTTTTCACGACATTATGAAAATATCTTGTGTTCAAATCACCCTCTTTAGCCCAGTTAATTCTAGAGCGCTGGCAATTATAAATATGTTGATAATGCAACAATTTTCGAAACTGTCGGATCTCCACAGCTTCAGCAAGCAGACTCTCAATGTCATCAGGTTTGTCGCAAATTTTCCTTTGAATTTCAAAAACTTTTTGTCTCTGCGTCTCCACCCTTTTATTCATATCCCCCAAATAACTCTTCATGTCATTCTTCAACCCTTTTTTGACTCTTTTGAGAATGCTTTGAAGATCGAATAGATTCCTGCATTGACCGCGCCAATTCTGCCTTAAAGAATTATTGAACTCCTCAGTGAACACCCAAAAAGCCTGAAATCTGAACCATTTAACTCTGCTCTTCTCCTCAGAAAACCTGACGATAGCTGGAGAATGATCAGATAATCCAGGGTCAGCAAAGTAGCCGGACACTGAGGGAAACATATTTCCAAACTCAACATTAATAAGAATCCTGTCCAATTTGCAGTGAATTCGATCCTCAACTTGCTTGTTTGACCAAGTGAACCAATGGCCAGAGCTGTTTAAATCCCTAAGCTCAGTGCTTTGCAAGAAATCTTGAAGCTCTTTCACATCCGCATGCCCCACCCTTTGGCCATTTAGCTTCTCATTCAAACTAGCAATGCAATTGAAATCACCACAAACCATCCAAGGACCTTTGACCCCAACAACCTTGCTGCCTAACACCTCCCATAACATGCTTCTACGAGCAGCATTGTTATGGGCGTAAACAAAAGCTGTCCTAATCTGCTTGTCCTGCCAAGCAATGTCACATATGATCACTTGATCATCAGTGAACAAAATATTCACTCCAAACTCATGCGGATTCCAAATAATCATAATCCTACATTTACCATTTTGACTACTAGCAGAGCACCAAGCTTTCCAATCTCTTTTCCCTGTACACTTCCAACACAACTCCTTAACATCTTCCTCCTTAACTTTGGCCTCAATTTTTGGGTTTAGGGTTTTAGGGTTTAGGGTTTAGGGTTTAGGGTTTAGGGTTTAGGGTTTAGCCTAAAAGTGGTGGATTTGTTGTGCTGAGAGGTTTCACAATTTTTATCAGTGATGGGTTGAAATAATAGATTATTTTTTTGAGAACTCGTTATTTTAAATCACGTGTTTCTTATTTTTTATAGTACATGTGACTTGTCACGTGTGCAAAATATTGTCACATCGACTGCTCAAACCAAACTTAACAAAAATTAATAACATAATTCACACTTAATATTTTTGATAATTTTATCTCTACTTTCTATCAAGTGGCAGCAGGGATTCGGATCCGGTAATGCGCAGCTATTTGCTGCGAATGTAAAAATGACGTCGTTTTGACGTTTTTTACTATAACCCTATGTAGTTTTGAGTGAACCCCTACTAAAACTACGTAGTTTTGGCTCGCATTAAATAGCTTTCGCTGTACTGGATCTCAATCCGTGGCAGCAGACCCAAATATTCATTAAAATCTATATTGCAATATGTTAGGGTTTAAAAATTAGTAAATTGTATATCACACTCTTTTTTCGTTTTTTTAGTAACTCAATATTAATAACCAATATTTGTTTGCCCTTATTTGGTCAAATAATATTGTTGATGATCATATCACAAATTATCTGATTTCAGAAAAAGTCTATTGAATATTTTAACCCTAACATATTGTAACATAGATTTTAATGAATATTTGGGTCTGCTGCCACTTGATAGCAATTGGAGAGAAACAGTATCAGCACTTTGAGATTTGTTAGACAACTGCCGATTATATGACACGTCAGAGGGATGCTGATGTCACCATTAACGAATCATGCATGACATCAGCAAAATGGAAAGGAATCAAAAAGGTGACTGAACCATTGCGTGTAGCTGATTATTCACTTTCGGATGATGCATGTTTAAATGTACGCAGTGTTAAATAAATAAATAAATTTTACTAGTGACGATAACTTGAACTATTTAAAATTTGGTTTTATCAAAATAATTTATTATATTTTATTAAAGCAAGAGATATCAAGGTCTATTTCTTGAACGACTGAACCATGCAAGATCTTTAATCAGGAGTTGTTGAATGGAATCATTATTGATTTGCCACTATTATTATTAACATTAATTAATTATTTAATAAAAGAAAAATAATAAGAACACAAACCAAAATGGAAAATTTTGATAACATTACAACAAATGTAGCAATAAAATTCAGATCAACATTACAACAAGTACCGACAACACACCATATAGCAACAGCTAGCACCACCGATCACCAGATGATGATCGTAGTACAGCAAAATCCGATGATCATCATCTGCCACACACTCATTAATCAAAATAACAATAATATTGACTATATATATATCACAAGAACAGAGGAGGAGCGCTTGGACTGCATGAGTCTAAACTAATTGTAGTTATGTAGGAGTTGCAGTGCATCTAGT
>QZGG01003047.1:0-28311 GCA_006409495.1 Sedum album
GGATTGAATTAAATGGACGGATGATGGACACTAAACGGATATGGATAAATTTGACATGTCTAGTTGTCACAGCTGACAGTTTTACATGCAACATTTTCTAGTATAAAGGAAGATATAGAATAATGTCAACCATGAGCCCATGGCTCTCAGCAGGTTAGGAAAACAAAAGAAAAATAAGGTGCAAAACAATGTTTGGGCTACAATTTTGTCGCTTTCCGTGATGAGAAACTATACTACTTGAACTGAAACATTTACTCGTAGCAAATGGTCATGCCTAAACTGGTCTATGCAGAAATGAAAAAAAGGATACCTGTTTTGGTCCACCATCTTTTCCACCTATAGTTGTTACAATGATGTGACCAGTTTCAGTCCCATTTCCATTCACAACAGCTGCTTCCATCTCCTAAATTCATAAACAAAGTACATTATTACAAAGTACAATCCACACAAGAATACATAATCAAAGTATAATAAAAATGTCATGCACTATTAGCCAGACAACCTTGTCATCTCCAATCTTCATTTCATTGATACCCTGTGGAAGCTTATCAACCATCATAGTCTCACTGCTAGGTTTTCCAGCCTCAGAAACTGGTACCATCCCAGCAGATGCCATATCCTTAATTCTTCAATATAGTTATCCAAACCAATAACCTAGAAACAAATAAGAATTCAATAATTAAAAAGTTACTCCACAGTCAGGACTCAGTTTACAAGTTACATGCTTCATTATCGGATCCGACAACAAGATCCCATATCCGACCAGTTTCTTCAACCACATTACTCCACACTATCAAATTCCTAACCGGATGCATCCAACTAACTCCAAAGCTTAAGATGCACACTCATCCAAAACTCTCAAATTCAATCAAACTCCAAAAACAAACCTCAAAAACGAAACACATAAACACCGATCCGCGAACCTCAACTCGTCGAATCCTAAACAAGCTACAAATTCAATCACACCAAATCCACGAAACCCTAGAAATACCAATCGTACAAATTCAAAAATGTCAAAAGTCCAAAACCGCAAGTAACTGACCAAATTGCATACCACCTGCGTGCCTGACCTCTCCAGCTATCTCCGAGAAAGCGTCGTTTAGTCGACTCTTTTTCGCAGCTGTTTTTCAACAAGCTTTGACTACTTGGATTTGGATTTGGACTCGAACAGTTTGCATTCAATTCAGTTTTGTTAGAGCAGCTCCGCGTCCGCCATTTGACAATTAATGACGTGACGTCATTATCTCTTCATTTATTTTATTTTTAAAGAAATTAATAAAGTGAGTGCCAGCTGGCTGGTAAATTGGCAGTTGAAGGATATAATGAAAACGGCGTAGTATTGGAGGTTATGACGGCTTTCAATATGGATTGGACATATTTCATATTCAAGGCGAATATTCATTCAGGAAGATTTGAACTACTAACCTCTGTGAAAAAAAATCGAGTGACTGATCGATACACCACATCTCCTTATTCGAATCATTTTGGAACTAGTCGATTCACTATAATTTATTGATACGTAGTCAACCTATTCGAATTTAGGATTTTGTGTTTAGCCATAGGAAATTGATCAACCACAAGGGTTATAAGGGTGCTTGTGTTTTATCTCGGGGTTGAATGTGCAAAAAAAGCCTCGAAGGGGAGCCTATGTTTCCTTAAATATAAATGTTTAAGTCCCTTAGGACACATCAATAAGACGTTTAAGACAGCCTAATTCAACCCTGACCCACAACAACCATAGCTTGTGTTGTCATTAGCCACAGTTGATAGTGATTAACGAGCTAGCTATATATTTTGGTTTTTGGTTACACTTTTCATAATGTGAGGTTGTTCACATGGAAGCTGTCTTTTCTAGATATGGCTTTGGAGTGACTACTAATTTTCATGATGTTTGAGGAAATAGATAAGCCAGTTACTAAAATTGCCCTAATCTGTTGTACCTTAAAATAGAATTCATTAGCTTGTTTCCCAAGAACTCGATTCATTAGTTCGGAAGTTAATGATGATTGTAACCCTAGCTAGTTTTAATTATTGTTTTGCCTTTTGCGTATGATCTGTTGCTATGTCGTGGCAGATAACTAACAAGTGCACATTTCAGCTTTCCATTTCGAATGAATACATAGAAAGGATAGTTAGATGGTGATCAAGACGATAAAAGTTTATTTTTGATAGCGATTACACAATAGATACATATTTTCTAGCTCCACGTCCAAAGACCAAGCAAGGAAGAAAGTCATGCAAGATGCACACACAACCTCCTCGTATGGGCGGGAGGAAAGAATGACCCCTCGCTCAATGTTGCTTGACTCGAACCTCCTCCTGCAAGATGCACTTGACTCGAACCTGAGCGTTTGTGGTTGCTTGACTAAGAGCATGACCAGTAGACCACCACCCCTTCTGCAAGATGATAAAAGTTAAATAACTAAAAACAATACATAAACCATAAAATATACAAAATTGGGTTACAGATTTCTTTACACAAGAAATGAGACATGAATGACGAGCTTCGTACGCGTTCTTGTACATCTAACAACTATATATAAAATGTACAGATATGCATAAAGTGCATTAAACCCTAACAAAAGTAACATTCTTGAGTAACTAACCAAACTCAAATCACCTTTGTGGTATATATATTTCAAGCACAAAAATTTGTATGCACGCCGTATCAAACAATATAGAAGTGCGTGGTTAAATATCTTTACGTGCAAATCAATATGTGACTAGTTATGCATTAGTAATAACTGCATATGTTCACATATGAAGTGAATTTCATTTGCCAGACCTTCAAAGTTAAATACCTCAATTGCTTCATTGTCCTACTGTTTCACATATGTTCACATGCTGCACGTTCAGTTATCTTTATTTTTGTATATATATTGCCTTTCTTGTGTATTTTTTGTTCTCAACCGCTCAATTTCTAAAAAAACAAAGAACAAAGATATTACGTTAAATTTGCATAAGTAATTTAGTGTAATAATGAGAAATAATTTTAGAGAGATAAACTAAATTTTGCAGTTCGTACATCATCTCAGTCATAAATTTTATTAATTTAACTGTTGATATTGATAATCAATTTCTAACCTCTCTTATTTTCGACAAATTCAACAATCATATTAATTTAAAATTAATTTAACCTCAATCTTTAAATTAATCAATTATTATGAAAGTGGAGAGGATAACTACCTCCAATTTTTGGTAATATATTGTTGCTTCATCATCGATGCATGAAGAAAAATCGAGCTTCCGATACCAGAAGATTTGCAATAATCAGTTTAAAAGCAACCACATTAGCTTTAGAATACAAGTTGTGTTGCTAATGACAATTAAGGAAAATAAGGAGGACAAACCATATGTTTTCAAATCTAACCACATCACTAACACATGAGGTGTGCTTTTCAAATATGAATTTTGTTAGGTTTGGGGGATTAATTATTGCGTGGGAGATTAATGATCGACAACCAAGTGTTTTAGTGTTTTAAGTACAAGATCATGAGGTGATCTTAGTGATTAAACAACACTGTACTGATTAATACGACTTGACTTGTCGCAATACTATTCGTCTTTTAGCTAGGGTTGTGAAAGAAGTTAAAACTATTAGAACCTAATTTTAATACCTATTTTTGTGAATGATTTGTTGAAGTTCATATTAATCACTCTCTAGTACGTGCTAATAATTACTATGAGAGTCACATTCTGAAGTTTGTCCATCTCCATGTAATTTGAAGATTCGAGTAACTAGCATTTAATAACTTTGTTAAGAACTTGACTTAACTTCTACTTACTGCATATAATACTTATATGATATTAGCATTATTTTCTTATAGGCATAACCTGACGATTGAGATTCTAAATAATTTTTTAATAATTTAGCGTTTGATTTTGTAAAATTGATGGGATGATTCTAAATAACGATTATTTATTTAAATCACGTTTCTTAAACCATTATTTATCAATTATTGATGTTTTATCTCACAATCTTATATAAATCTTATTTTTCCTTTTGACTTTTATTATGATCATTATGATCTGACTAATACCGACTTGGATCAATAAAGAGATGCAATGAAGCAACTGCGGCTAAGATTTTGTGACCATTGTACTGCCACGTGCAGCACTCGGTAACATTCTGCGGACGTGAGAGTCCATTTCATCAGATACTTCCCTTCAAGCATACACACGCCCCTCGAGTGCTCTCTATATAAACCCTAATTAACCATTTATTAGTATCTCTTGCAAAACTTAACGCATCTACCTCACTTTTTTCTCTCTCTATCTTAATAGAAATTACAAAAGATAGTAACGAAGTAAATATATCTAGGGATGAACAAAAGGCCTTATTTTTCATCAAGCAGCGCCTGCTCTTCTGTAGACCCGGAAGTTCGGAAAGGGCCGTGGACTATGGAAGAAGACTTGATTCTCATCAACTACATAGCGAATCATGGCGAAGGTGTCTGGAACTCTTTAGCCAAATCTGCAGGTATACTTGATTCGTTAAGTCTCATGCACCCTAATCTTAGCCGTTTGTATCATCAAACCCTAATCGGTATGCGTGTTTTATAAATAGGTTTGAAGCGTACAGGAAAGAGTTGCCGGCTTAGGTGGCTGAATTATCTACGGCCTGATGTTAGGAGGGGAAATATTACACCAGAAGAGCAGATGCTAATCTTACAGCTTCATGCTAAATGGGGCAACAGGTAAGTTTGATGAGTTAAATGACTTATGTATTGTCGAGTATGGGGTTTATCGAATTTTCAATACATTGCTTTAAATTAGACAGCAATTAAAATGGGACGGTGTTCATAAAGTGAATATTGGTGTAGATTTCAATATTGCGCTAAACAGATGTAAATGGGGATCACATGATTATGAGTATGTGTTTAAACTTTTTAGGCTGCATGAGGAAGACAACAATTAGGTTTTGAAAAGGACATAACACATACTTCTTTGTTTCCTTTTGCTGATCCATATTACAATTATTAAGCATGCTAGGGAGAGACCCATATCATATGTGTTCACACCAAGAAGTTGTTTATTTGTAGTCCTGAAGATGTATTGTTGTGCACAAATCTTTCAAATGATTTTGCATCTTCAAGATTTTCACGAGTAGGACCAGGATGTACAATGATTTTTTGAAAAAGATTCAATAATCATGTATAAAAAAGAATTACAACGGGTCGGCACCAAACCATTGCTAGGCGATGAACGTCAAACATTGTGAAATACTTTTATGTTTTTACATATCCACAGTTTCGCCATTACCGCAGTAACTTTGGTCTTTCGACTGTTTTTCTATAGACTGTATACGCATGTTACTAGGGTTTAAATATCGATTAAATTGTTATTCGGGCTATTAATTTATAAGCACAATGAGTCGTTTGAGTTAATGAGCTGATTATAATATATATAACCTCAAAAGAAATCATTTCAGGTGGTCAAAAATTGCAAAACATCTGCCAGGGAGGACAGACAACGAGATCAAAAACTTTTGGAGGACTAGAATTCAAAAATACATAAATAAGCAAGATGATATTCAACATCAGGATGATACACATGTGATGAGCTGTGAACAGGTCTCCCAAACAAGCTCAAGCCAAATGTCTAGGAAAGTGTAGCATCATCGGTTCCAGCATTTGACAATCACCAGGGATACTCTCCGCAACAGTTCTTTTCTTTCCCATCAGGAAACTTTGAACCATACCCTAATGGAATACCAAGTGACCTGAATGATAAACATGGAACATTGGTCTGAAAATGTTAATAATCACGACTGAGTTGAGTCCCTATTCAATTCTCTGATGTTCTCCCTATGGCCAGTATATTATGCTGACAAACATGCACGTAGAGTGTCGTGTTATGGGGCTAGTCACTAATCTTTCTCTCTCTAGCTATTTATGATATAGTGTTATATGCTTTTCCATTGTTATTAAACTGTGATGATTAATAAATGTGAACTCTTAACTGTGTGGTAATTTATTGAATCCAAAAGACATCTGAACAACTCTCTCGCTGCCTAAACATCGAAACTCCAGCTTAGCCAGCGAGAATATATATTGAGAGATTGATCTTGCCAATCTTGCCAAATTATGAAAACTAAAGTAAAACGCCAAAACAGCAACTTTAATAATCGCACAAAGCTTTAAACCTAACATAACCTTGGTTCTTGGACTAATGGAAAGGCAAAACAATGCCATATTTGTAAAATCAAAAGCTCAATTTTTTCAGGTTACATACCATTTCAGGCATGGCAATTAGAGCTGGCTTAAGGACGGCATCCTAACGCATTAACGGAACATTAGGAAACCCTCCACATGCCCATGCTCTGGGCCATAACTTAACTTTAATGCACCAATAGCTGTTATGTAGGACGGATAGGATTGATCTCTCTAGTGTATCCCTTTAGAATCTCTTGGCATTTCACAACAGATATATCTGATGCTTAATTGGTGGCAGCCCATGTGTATCTTCGGTTACTTTGTAAACACATTTTCTTTCCAATTTTGTCCTCCTATTAATGAAATAAAAATCAAATTTATATAAATAAAAAGTAAAATTTAAATTAATAAGTGAATGTTTATGCGCAAGATTTGTGCATCAATTACTAGTATATTATAATTTCCAAAAAAATTCGCGGATTATGTCTTAATTTTATTTATTAATTTCCAATTCCAATAACTTTCTATAAATATTGATAAGTTGGTTTAGTAAATTCGATACTCTATTTATTGTAAATTTGGGCACTTTTATTGTAGCTTTTGATGCAGTTACTTTTTGATTAATTTAATTAATCATTAATATCCGATGCATTTTTTATTTTAGAAATTTGATTTAAGCTTTTTACTGAAAATTCGATGATCTAAATTTCGATTTAAAATTGGTGCACCTAACTTTTCTTTATAATTTGATGCTAATTTCGATTTTAAGGGTTTTTTCTTGAAATTTTAAAAATATGAAGTTCATCCTATGATTACCAAAATAACAGAATTTGAGAAATATAATGCATTTGAACCATATACATAGTGTGACATGATTTAATTAGTGGGATTATAAGAAATCCAATTGTCATAAATCCATTATATAAAAGTATAATTAACGCCAACCTTTAGATCAAAATCTAAACAATGCGAGAGATCGAATCTCAGATTCTATCAAATTTAACATGCCTCACTGGATTGCAACCCGAGCTATAATGATTGTAAATATACACGACCGACAAAAATAGAAGAAAACGAAAAACACACATAAAATAGGCAACATCAAAAATCAAAATGTCACTAATTAATACGTTCATCCACTAGCTAATACATAAAAAGCATAACTAGAAAAGGGCAGAATGCTTAATCACTATACGTACGTGTACTGATCAGTAGGTAGGCTTTTAGACTATGTTTTGTGATTTGGGTATAGCCATCTCAATGTCAGTCTGGCTAGAATCAGTGGCGCAGCACCGAGGATATATAAGACCAATATAAATCCAGAGCATCAGTTGAATGAGGCCCAATGCTGCTCCACTGCCGTTAGCAATCTGCGACAACAATAATATGTATGTTATTTTTTTATTTCAGTAAATGGGTAAATTAAATTATCACTATGTAATTACTTACAATGATGTTGAGGTCAAACTGAAGAAGAGCATAGATGACCCATATGCCCCCATTCACAAAACTAGTCAAGGAAAGCAAAAGGGGCATGTACTCCACACTTTTAGTTTTAATCACCTTATACTGCGAAACAAGAAAATGTAATTTTTATAGTGAGTAGGTATTATATATATATTAGATATGTCAAAATTACCCATTATCCGTTACCCGCTCTTTATCCGCCCGTTAAAATACCTGTCTATACCCGCCCGTTTAGAGATAAAGGGTAATCATACCCGTTACCCGTTTATACCCGTTTATTATAGGGTCGCCCATTACCCGCCCGTTATATTTCATTAGAAAAATTCATTAAGTTCTACTCATAAACTACCGTCAATCTACTAAAAAATTAGATACTCATTTTTCGTATTTTACAAATAATAGAATAATTGGTAAAATAAAAATATGTAGTTAAAGGGTAAATGAGTTATTAATGGATAAACGGGTCTTTAATGGGTAAACGGGTAAATTAATACCCGTTACCCGTTTATACCCGTTATCCTATATACCCGCCCGTTTATACCCGTTTACATAAACGGGTAAATAATACCCGTTACCCGTTTATGCCCGTTACCCTTTATAACCGGGTCATACCCGCCCGTACCCGCCCCATTTGACATACCTAATATATATGTTTGATGTTAAGTATTCTCAAGGCGAGGATTTGTAGTGAAATTACCATTACAGTTAGAGGCGAAGCATACATCAGGATTCCAAAGCCAACGCAAAAGCCCCCAACAAAGGTAGACCTCTCTTTATGGGTGTGATATACTTTGAGCGCCACAGAAGCTATAGTTACAAAGACTATGGCTTCAACTAGTAGTACAACTAGCATCCTTATCTGCAGTTTGATTTATCAAAAACTGAGACTGGTTGAATCACTGAATATATAATAGTGGATAATTAACAAGAGAACAATTACGTACCCTCGTCTTCTTGTTTCCATATATGCAAAAGATAGTTAGATAGACCATCTCCAGTACAAGTCCAATCACATTGATGGTTACAACCAGAGTGCTATCCGGATGAACAAAGGGCATTCCATAAAAGATCCAAAATGCACAATTCATCACCGTCGCCAGATAAGGATCCGGTTTGAATTCCTCCACAGACTTGTTCTTAAAAATTCTCCAGAATGTTGGACTGTTGATATTCATTCATTCATGCACATTGCAGAGCATGTTAGCTAACAACCATGCAGCAGAATCAAAGCACCATAAATCCATACATCAAATATTTATAGAGCAAAAAACAAATAGAAGTATACATGAATTAGAAAAAGCCTTACCATGGCGACAAGAAGAGACCACAAGATATCACATTCCCTGAAAGCAAAAAAACAAAAACAGCGACACTCAAATTCTCAGTTCAGTCAACATTATACATCACCATATTATTCACAAAAAAGGGGTGAAGGACTTACCGACAATACCAATGATGCTACGAATAATATGAACTTTCATCATCTTGAGTAAAATTCTCAACTATGGATGCAGAGGGCAACAAACCAACAGGAACAGTTGCTAGCTCAAAAACACCTGATTGTCAACAAAAGCAGAGTAGGGACTTTTATGAGTTATAATTATCAACAGGCTGAAGCAGCAAGAGTTTATATGAGACAAGAGAGGATAATTATAATTATTATTATTATTATTATCAAAATCAAATCCGATTTGTATTTCAATTTCTAACACCAGTTATTTTTCACCAAATCCAATACCAAATCTTTTTCACGCCAATTGAAAATCAAAATAATAGTCGAAAATCAAAACTAGTAGCGCCGTCGTTCCTTGTTTCCAAAGTTGCAAAGATGGCAAAAGCAGAGTCGCGCCGCCGCTGGGAAACTCGGATTTCTACTCCGAATAGAAAACAGTTAAAATAAAACAAGTGAATTCGAAAGCAACAAAAACTCCAAATTCCATCATTTCCTGCTTTCTCAGTAGCTAAAATTTGCAAACGCAGAAACTCGCCGCCGCTGTGAAACTTGATCGGAATTCTTCAGACTTTAATTCGTCGATCAAGAACGAATGAACAAACGAAAATAAAAATAATAAAAAGTAAATCCGAAAGAAAAGAAACACTGTCGAGTGTCGACACATTTCATCTAAACGCAGAATCGCGCCGCCGCCGCAGCAGCTCTGAAACCGATTTCGACTCCGGCGACTAAAAAATCATAAAAATCAACATAACATAAAAAATCGAGACTATGAAGATGCATTTCCGGCGCTTACCGGACCTTATTCCAGCTCGAATTCGTCCTCCCTGATCGTCGATCGCGTGCATGAACGAAACGTTTACGTCAGAATCCTCGCGCGGCAGTGCATATATTTACCAATTGCTAGGGTTTGAAATCGAAGGTTGGCGTAGTGTGCATGCCGATCAGTGTAACGAAGACGTGCGGCGAAAGTTGGTTATATGGTTAGTTCACGCAAAAGAGCACGCCGAATGTGAGTTGGGGCTAATTACGGAAATGCCACTGAGAGGGAATAAATTCAGTTACGTTTCGTTGGATTTTTTCGAAGGTGGAATTGACACTTACCGGTTTATCAGCTTCGATGAATTATACTTTCACTTTGAGATTGATCAAAAACGTGTTTCTATGCAACTTCGAGCTAAAAATATAAAATATAATGTGGGATATTATAAATTGCGGTCAAATTGATTTCGAGATCAGTTTAATTTGCATTAATATTTTCTATATCGAATGAAAAAACGTCGAGCAGCACTAAATTATTTTCTTTAGTATAAACTTATAACACAATTTTAAATATTTTTGAACGAAGGTAACAAAAAGTTAACATAAATGAAATCTAAATTCTTGAAATGGGAATGCAAACCAATACACTTTTTTATAGTTTGTCTCAAAATGAAAATAGAAACCAAGACACTTTTTGTATTTTGTCTTATATCCCATTTTAGCAGGACAAGGATGAAGTTGCGGATGGACAATGTTGATAATGACGATTACACAGATTCTTTGATGATCGTTGCATTCGATTTATAATTGAGATGGGGTATGCATTGGTTATCGATGCGTACTGAGTATGCGAAAATATCAAAACGACTACATAAAAATTCATCTCTATTTTTGAAATTGTACGAGGATAATTCGGTCATGTCAACTTAATTATTATAATAATACCCTTACACATGTCATATGTCACCCTCCTCATTTGGTCATTCATAAAAATTAAGAATCTCACTAATTAATACGTTCAACTTAATTGTACGAGGATAATTTGATCATTCATTTGACTTTCGCTATATAGAGGCATTTAGAAGCTCGGTATGCACCGAGTGTTGGTGTCCCAACAATACTCTTCATATTTATATTATTAGAATATAATTTTTTTATAGAAGTGTATCTGAAAAATATATTTAATAATTTTCTATGATACAAATAGATCAAATTATTTGTATACTAATATGTATGAAATGTGGGACAAAGTGCTTACAAAAAAATAACACATTTTCAAGCTAAGGGAAGAGACACTAAGGAATGCTCCTCATCATCTTTGATGGAGTTAATACTAGCAGCCACTAAGCCAATGCTAGGCATTGCCTCAGGGTCAGAACTCACACATTTGATAGCCACATTAAGCAAGTTCAGCATCCTCTCTTCGCTTGCGCCTTCGGCGACCAAAGCCTTGTCGAATACTTCCACAGTCCACTCCTCTCTAACCACAGATTGCACCCATTTAGCCAAGTCTAGTCCATCTGGTTGCACTAGTTTGGCTGTAAGGAGCTCTAAAAGTATGAGTCCAAATGCATAAATGTCTGTTTTGAAGTTGTCTTGGGACCTTGTTTCCTCCGGTTGCACTCGACTCGGGCTTTTGATTGAGGACAAGGTTTGAGTAATTTTAGATATTCTTAGACCATATTCACTTATGCAAGGCTCCATGTCTTTGTTGAATAGAATGTTAGATGACTTTAAGTTTCCATGAGGTATTGCCTCTGCCGATAGCTCCCGGTGCATCGAAGCTAGCCCTTCGGCCAATTTGGCTGCCACCCTTAGTCGACTCGCCCATTTGAATTCCATCCCAATTTGGATTCCTGAATTCAAACCCGCATTCGAAAGTAAATCATAAGAAAAATGCAAGGAAAAAATGGAAGAATGGAAAAAATGTTACCATGAATGAGCCTAGCAAGGCTTCCATTAGCTTGAAAATCATACACTAAAAGCTTCTCTTGCTTTGAGCTATAAAATGCGACTAGGGGTAGCACATTGGTGTGCCTAACCCGATCGATCCTCTGCATCCTAAGCTTGAAATCCTCACTGGAAATGCTCCAATCTTTCATCCTTTTAACAACCAAAGCTTTCCCATTTCCAACTTGACACTTATAAACACTCCCATTCATTCCTCTCCCTAGTAACTCAGCTGGGGCTTTAAGCAAGTCCTCAAAGTTCAAACCATTCACCACCGGACTCGATAACAAATCAAGCGATGTGGACCTTGAAGTTGCACTCATCTCAGCCTTTACAACTGACAATGCCTCTTTACTTACACCACTTGGCTTATAATCAATGCTACTCAGCTTGATGCTACTACTGGTTTCATCACCTCCCACCGCCTTTTTACTTATTTCGCTAGCCACTATCAATTTCTTCAGGCCTAGAAACTTGAACACAGCGAGTAGAAGAATGATCAGAGCTGCAAGTGCACACCCCAAGTACATAAGAATTTTTTCAGTTGAAACTCGAGCCTCCGGACACTTGTTCAACAAAGGCTCCCCACAAAGTCTATCATTCCCTAGAAAACTCGATTTTGGAAAAATGTTGTCTTTAGGGATTGAGCCTGTTAAATTGTTGTAGGACACATTGAAAATTTCCAAGTTGGAAAAATCAAACTTTGGAATTTTTCCAACTAACTGATTCTTTTGAGCCAAGAAAATGATCAATCCGGATATTCTTGCAAAATCAGGCAGATGACCCGCAAACGCGTTGTTTGAGACTTCAAGCCTCTTCAAATTATTCAGCTTTGCTAGACTTTCAGGCAATGCTCCTGTCATTTTGTTATGATCAACGTGAAGTCTCGTAAGTTTCTTGCACTTGCCGATCTCTTGAGGCATTTCACCCACAATGCTGTTAAAATTCAGACTCAAAACCGTTAAAGTTGTCGCGATGGAAGTGGTTTCACAGAGAATTCCTGCATCCAAAACTCCTGTAAGATTAAACTTATCCAGCCAGAGTTTTCGAACAGTGATGTTTCGTTTATCGCACTCCACACCTTTCCAAGCATCAATGCATGGATCAGAGTTCACATTCCACCCAAGGGCTGGATCAAGCTTTGCATTGCTAGTGCTAGAAAGTTGGGTGAGGAAGCTGATCAGGGCTTGCTTGACACCCATTTCGACGCAATTTATAGACCCAATGGTGAAACTAGTGACTGAAAAAATGAGAACCCATGTTGAGATTTGGTTCATATTGGAATATGAGGATCGGAGATTGATTTTGAGAGAATGGGTTGAGGTTTGAAAGTTAAGATTAGGGATGGAGGCCGGTGCCGTTACCTTGAAGGTTTAAATGAGTGCAAAAAGCAATTACTGACCAGTATGTAAAATTACCAAAATACCCTAAAGTTTTTTACTGACACGTAAATTAGGGGGTATTTTCGTAATCTGTCTCTTGGTAGAGCTAATTTTCAGTGTATATAAGCAAGTAATTTTGAGTTCAGTTTGGCTGATTGTACAATGGAAGAGGTTTGGAGGGTTGTGTGAGGTGGATTCCGGCATGTTGGGTTGTCATTAAGACACAATGTGCTCACAACAATTGACAGGAAGGATATCCATGAAGCCGGCTGATATCTACATGCTGTTTTTGCTTACAAATTGTAAAAGCTATAAGAATAATGCAGAGTTGAAGTTGACTATCAAAATGATGTCGTTTTGAAATTGTACAAAATTGCGAAGAAAATGTTGAAATTTTCCTAAAATCCAACGTCTTGGCTAAAATAAATTTCTTGAACAGAATGCAAAAAATGCTCTTCTTAAATTTATGCAGAGGAGATGGAGAATACAAGTTTTGTACAAAGAAATTT
The DNA here is from genome assembly GCA_006409495.1 of Sedum album. Taxonomy (NCBI): domain Eukaryota; kingdom Viridiplantae; phylum Streptophyta; class Magnoliopsida; order Saxifragales; family Crassulaceae; genus Sedum; species Sedum album. The sequence continues at coordinate 13,679 of QZGG01003047.1, forward strand.
CCATAGAAAAACTTGATCACTTGAATCTTGCACAACTTCAAAACCAATCCTAATTTGAGAGTCCCTATCATAATTCATAAGTACCTTCCTTTCTCACCGGCTTCGAATATTCTGATGGCCCCGGTTGCGGATTCAACTGACTAGAACTACAACAGCACTCGGTATAACTGAGCTTGGGAGGTCCAAATCTCAGGCTTGATGTAATATGTATAATAACAAGTTCACAAGATGGGTTCAGTCAGGTTCAGGTCAGCTGATTTGCTCTCCTATCAAATCCAGGCCGACGGCTAGGAATGAAAGACCTTGGAACAGAAGGAAGTAGAAATGAACTCCATGGGCAGATAACAAACTCCTGACCGAAGCAATTAGTAGTAGGAAAGCCAAAGCCAGTTCCTTTTTGTAAATTCCATTTCGTTTCTTTTTCACAACGGGAACTTCGTCTTCTTGTTGCTTGAGTTTGTTCAGCATTTCAAGACCAGACTCTGAGAGTCTTCGTTGAATTTTATCTTGGTTTGTAGACTTGGCCTCTCTTTCAGCAAAAGCTAGCAGATCAGACTCAGATGATCTACCTGTCTTTTTTGTCACTACCCATTCGTATGCGCTCCCTAGTTGGAATAAACCAGAGACCATGGCATTGAACTTGGTTACAGACATTGTGTTTTCAAAAAGGAGGTAGGGGATGAGGAAGGGGACGGATTTTTGGGGATGGGAGGATGTTGAGGAATGAACATGAAGATCGGTATGTAGCAGATTACCCAAAGGGGAAGCTCAGCTTCTGGGATGAACATGGTTAAAGGGTATGATGCAAAACAAGGTAAACGAGTAGAACGGTAGAATCAACTTCCTCAGAAGAAAGAATAGCAGGATCAAGTTACTCTTCTTCCAGAATGAAATCTGCGCAAATATTTTCAACTTAGCAATGTTGAAACCGAAAGAAGGTGGCCTAGTTGTATAAAGAAAAAAATGAAATATTGATATGTAGACAATGCGAACCTTGGATGATATGATGGCAGGGAGGCAAAGGCGGAAGAGTTGCATAGGACCTGAATGCCAACGATGTTGTTGTTTCTTGTAAGCTTCATAGGATTCTGGTAATTCACAAAGAACTTCTACGTCGTTAAGGTAGATGAATTTCCAACCATTCAAGTGAGCGCGAACAGCAATGTCCATATCCTCAACTGTGGTTCTCTCAAGCCAACCACCAGAGTCTTCCAAAGCCTTGATCCTCCAAACTCCAGCAGTCCCATTGAATCCAAAGAAATTGAGGAAGCCCATTCACTTGCTGCTCAACCTCAAAATGAAAACACAAGTTTATGTTCTGCAGCCTTGTGAGCAGATTCTCATCAGTGTTGACGAAGGACCAGCGTGCCTGGACAAGACCCACATCAGGTTTCCCCTGAAACCAAATACAAGTAAATCGTCAAAAACTGAATATATTTTCCAAACTCTTTCAATTCCTTACTGAATGAAAGTAAAACTACCTTAAAGTGAGGGACGGTGAGCTTGAGAAAATCAGGATTGGGTTGGAAATCAGCATCAAGAATGGCTACAAACTCATAATCCTTGACATAGTCGCAAGACATGGCAGATTTGAGATTACCCGCTTTGTATCCAGTTCTTATGAATCTATGCCTGTATATAATATTAACCCCTTTCTGACTCCACATTGTAACCTCGTTCTTGATCAGCATCTGTGTAGTTTCATCACTCGAATCATCCAAAACTTGGATCAAAATCCGGTCTTTAGGCCAGTCCAGCTGACATGCTGCTCCAATCGACTGCGCATACACCTGAAAAAAATCCACGCCTATTATAAAGTTATGACCCTAAATATTATAGGAGTAGATATGCATACAGCTTAACAATATTTACCTCTCTTTCATTGCACATGGGGATCTGAACGAGGACCATAGGAAGATCTGGACCACCTTCAACATCATACTCTTCGGGACTAATTGTGGGTTTTAACCTCTTGATCTTGATCCAGAAACATCCAATGCAAAGAACCAATCGATCAAGAGACTGAATCATGAAAAGCACAATGCAAAAGTTCGACAGCATGATGACAGTAGGAGAGATATAATCAACTCTAATCGACAACCATCCCAGATAAACCCATTGCACAAGACCTTGAACCTCAAAAGGCTGGTACAAATTCAGCTTCCAGTGGTTAAAATGAGCTACCATTTCCACACCCAACGCTACAATAGAAATGATTAGCAAAGCTCTAATGAATTTATACAGCTTTCCTCGTAGCTGTGGCTCCTCTTCATCTTCAGTAACTTCAGGTAATGCTAAACGCTTTTTAATAGACTTGAACATCGAGGATAAGAGTAAAGCAAACCATGAGACGGACGCAAAGGCCCTGTTGAATTTTAGAACCATGAACCATGTGAACTGCTTGGGGCTAACAGCCTTCTGCTTCTTCAAGTCAGAGTTGGATTTTAATAAAGGGGAAGTATCCCGCTTCTCAAATGTTACACAATTTGTAGAATTTGGGGCCATTTTGAGCAAAACAAAAGACTACCCAGATGAAAAGGTTCTACCAAAAGAAGGAAATGAATACCCTTTTGCGCAGAACAACACAATCAGATCGTACTGATATAAGGGTAGAGGCCTAAATGCCCTAACCGAGATCTTAGGAAAACAAATGAGAAACAGAAAATGAAAGAATGAAAGAATGAGAGACTTTGGGAAATGATGAAAATATGTATATGGAGAAAGAGAGGTTCATATACCGTGTGGAAGATGAACCTACTGCTCTTCAAACTTGGCTAGACATGAAAGGCAACAGCTAAGGAGAGAAAAGGGAAGGGGAAGATAGATCATGGAAGTTTCAATGTTAAACAAATCAATAATCCTCTGTGTCGAGGGGCACGTAACTACGCGATTACGATGTATCATTGGCTGAAATGAGATCAGAAGCCAATCAGAAGCCGACATGAGGATCTTACCATGGATTGTTTACTTGGGAATTCCATAGTGACAACCATGTATTCACAACTTGCAAATCCTTCTTTTCCTACAAATTTTATTCTATTTAGTTAGTGTGCAATGATTCAAGAACAGCTCATCTGGTCAATATAACATGGACATCACAGACTAAATCTGGGATTAAATAAAGAGAATAAAACTTTAAAAAACACCATATCTGTCTACCAGATTAAGATCCGGAACAGCCAAATAATGGAACATTAGAAGACAATGTTCAAATTATAACCTAATAATAGAAAATGAAATTTCAGTAAAAATCTGCCATTTTATCCAACCAGTATAAAAACCACACTATTTCAAAATTGCAGTTTTTAGCGTGATTGTAATGTATTTGATTCATTACCTTATGTGGGGATTAAAAGTCAAACTCTGCCGTCCATCATGGGGCTTGTTTCTGTTTAGCTTTGGCATCATACAAACACGCCTGTCAATTAGTTTATCAAAAATATCAATGTGAGATTATGGTAGTAGGTTAAACCCAAGAAGCTTCATAAAGATAGAAAATCACACAAGTCCACACCCTCTGCATATTTAACAAATAATCATCTGTAAAACACAATATTGGATTGTAATTTGTTGTCTGTACTTTTTCACTTGTTGTTTGTTGCTTTACGGCCTCACAAAGAGATTAGTCTATTAAGCATGGCGGTGGGTAAGAGAGAATCTAATCTAATCTAATAATGCATGTGGGTGTTCTTAACTTGTCAAAATAGGCTACTATATCAGCTTCATGACTCCAAAACTTGTTCCATGTAAGTTAAAAAAGTGTTGGCCGCAGAATGAGAACATAGGAAAACAACAAACGGCGCATTCATGGGTTAGACATGTCTTTTTCTAGGTCATTTGTTGTTGGAGGGGCTATATTCCACAAGCTACATGAACAAGATGACACTAGCCTTAGTTTAATAACTGATCTCATATGTTAAATAACTGAATCAATCACTCAGTTTAAATTGAACAGTTTACCAGACAGGATAAGCAAGAACAAGCTTAGAGAGTATTGCTCAAATTTACCTCAAGTTAGAGTGTAAAAACTGAGGCCATGGATTTACGGCTCATCGGTTGAATCTGGAACAACAGTAGTACTTGAGGAAATTGTCAAAATAGTATAATAAGAAGAGGCATCATTTGGCAAATTTAGTCACATGAAAAATCTTAAATAAACTGTAAACAATCATGCGTCATAGTTGAATATTCGAGTTCATTAATGTGTGCACATACCTTGAAAGTGAACATAACATTTAATGGAAGTGACATCTTCCATGTGACCTACAACTGATATACCTCACTTTGCTTTCAATAGGAATATTCCAAGGGCATAAAAGTTAAAATTAAACCAGTCTGTTAATTCAGTTAACCGGCACAAAAACTGTATCCTTATCACGTATTAGCCAATTAAAAAAGTCAGATAATTTGTCAAGGCACAAAATTGGAAGGATGACAGAGTTTAACCTGAGAGGTCGTAACTCGGTTTAAGGCTTGTAATTAACAGAGGCCATGGTGATGAGGAGACAGCGAGGACTGGAACTTTAAATGTAGTAGCATGGAGATGTATCCTAGCAACCAAACAGTGTTAACTTTGATAAGGCTCAATATTTAAGAAAGGCCACTAGGGCATTTTAAACAATTCTAGCAAATTTCATGACATACATTTGCTCGTGGAAAACATCATTTCTTACTGAAGCTGGACATCCGGTGGTCACAAACTCACATGTGAGAGCACTGTCACGTCCTACTATATAACCTCCCATGTGATCAGTTCCCCCCGGGTCATTGTTGTAGCTAGTACTTTTTAGCATTCTTGTAGTTTCCAGTTTCCACAATCGTCGGTTTTGGTGTTTCCTCAGTTTACTCGATCTGCAAATGATGATTATAGTGATCAATAATTGCTTACAGCTGACAAATATATGTAAATATGTTACTTTAATTCTTATCAACAGTATATCGATCAGAATCAGAGTATTTAATGATCGATCATTTGCACGCAGAATAATAATAATAATTTAATAAGAGAATCTGAAAAAATCTCACACTCTAAATGAGACATCAACAAACAAGCCACGCGAAAGCTCGTTTGGCCATGGATTGGGACTCACTGCATTATTACTTCTTTACATATCATTTGTATCTCAGACATCTGCTCACTCGGATATCATTATGCATTTCAAAGAACTCTACCTACACGTGTCTATTCTGATAGAGTCAAAACATTTAGCCAAGGATTGCTGAAAAGAACATATTGTAGACGACAAATTGTGCGACAAAAGAAAAGTTCCCAGCTGAAAGAAGATGTGCAAAGTGTGGTTTCAATAAATAACCAGAAATATGCAGTGTCCAAGATGTCCTACTAAATTTTAATTTTGTCTGTTTGGTTACCATCACCAGTCGTACTCCAATCAAGCAACTGGTGGGTAATGAAAAGGGTGGAACTGTCCGCATCAGTTGTGGGATCGAGTATATAACGGTTATACCTCAAGTGTTGGAAACCTAAGCACTGTGCCATCCAAGTCTGTGCATGTTCACTTCATGAAAACAGTAACCAAGATCATCAGAGTCAGGTTCATTACAACACTGCATATTTTGGTTATTTACGACACTTAAGGAATTACGACACATCAACTTATCTCGAAATGTAAATTCATTAAGACTTCTCACACACTGTCCTCCTGATTATTATCCTAAAACAAACCTAAAATATATAACTTCAATTTTTGTATCTAACCGTCAATATGATGCAATCAACAAAAGTAACTTTTGAGCTGAATCCAATCGTTTCACTATGATCTCAGCACCCTCAAAACATGTAGGTTATTCAAAACCTGATAACACAATATTTAGCAGCAATTCATCAGTCTAAAAACGCACGCAATGAACAGGTAAGAAAACACTCAGAACCTTAATCTCCAACACAATCCATCGCCTTGCCATTTAAAGATATCACAAAATGAATCTCAAAAAATATAAACAATTTCAAAAACAGCTAGAATAAAAGCATGAAAATGTCAAAGAGAATCGAGAGAGAATTCATCCAACCTGACTGGATATCGACCGCGAAGTGGAACGTCCGGCGCTGCGCGATTCATCACGTCAGAGAAAAAAAGCAATCGAGAAAATGGGACGGTTCTGAGATTTGACCTAATTTTTGAACGTTTGAAATTGAGTCTTTTGTTGACTTGACTAAGTTGGAGATGAGATGGACTAGAGACAATCTAAACTTGTTACACAAAATTGATTTGTTAGATTTAATTTTAAATTTTTGTTAATTTTTTAATTAAATTAAAATGATGATTAATTCAAACAATTCGCAAACCAAAAACCCTAAAATCCCTAAACCTTCAGAACACTGCGATTCGCTACAGCCGATGGCTTCAGCGATTTCATCCTTCTCGTTCGCAATTAATTCCGGAATAGGTTTCAACCGAACTCGCAGTTTCTCGAGCTCCAGTCTCATATCTGCATCGTCGCGTGTGGAGGTGTGTGGTGGTGTGGCCACTTGTGGTAAAAAATTGACAAATGTTCAGAGTATTAGAAGGTTTGTAGTAAGAGCTGTTGAAGGGGAAACCCTAGCTAAAGAAACGGCTGGTTTGAATCACGATTTTGACCAGCCGGAATTGGCTTCTCCGTCTGATGTTCTCACCATGTTGTTTCAGGTGCGTTTCTTTGCTTGATTATTTTGATTTAGTGTTTAGAATGATGTGGTGAAGTTAAATGTTGAGTGATTGGATGTGGTTGGTGCGGAAAGTTTGAGTCTTGTTGCGCGTTGGTTGAAATTAAAGGATTGGTTGTGTAGTGATGTTTTGGTGGAATGAATTGGGGACTGAGAGTTGGTGTTTTGTATGAAATGTGCAGGCAGAGGGTGCGATGAAGGAGGCGGATATTCCTACAGTGACCAAGGCGTTAGAGGTAAATATGTTGATCTCGAATGTCAAGTTGTAGGACGATGGTGTTTGATATGCTTTTTGTTTATGTATGCTATGATACTTATACGTAGTCCAGAACCTGGGAAGATTGGTTATTTAACGCTTCAAGCCTCGCAAGTATAGTTGCTAGTGATTATTTGTGTATGATGTTTGATAACCGAGTGTGGGCTGTTATTAGTTGTTCCATTCATCCAGTGTGGACGACTATCTATTTATGATGTCTTGTTAATAATTTTCCTCGGCAGGAGGTTGAAGGGATTACCAACTTGAATGTGCAATTGGTAGAGGGAATAGCGAGTGTTCAGGTGATGTCAATAAATTTATATAATGATTCAAACAAATGAATAACCCTGGTCCAGTGCATTTTTGTTGTTGTTTGAAATTGCCAGCTAAATTTTCTTTGATCCTCATGTGGCAGTTGACGAAACAGACAACAATCCAAGCAACTGGTGTAGCATCTGGCTTGGTTGAAACAATGCAAGGATCAGGATTCAAGTTACAAACTCTTTACTTGAGTTTCTTAGACGAAGCTGAGACAGCATACTAGCCTTTAAGCCTCTCCATTAAGTTAGAAAATGAACCATACCGCAATAGAATCTAACATTTTTGTCACTCCACTATCCTATGTAATGTAGCATGGAATGTAAAATACAGTGCACATCGTCTGGTAATGAATTTGTGGATTAGATAAATTGATATAAACGTGAGGCTATTTTGCCAATTCCAAGAAAGTAGACAGATTTTGATACCTTACTATAAGTAAAAAGATTTGATTTCCCAATTTCTAAAGAAATTGAGGGAGAGATACATAGACAAGATGTTTTCTGTTCTGAATACAAAGACACCTCATGGTGTATTCAAGTCATCTTTCTGTTTTTATGTTTCTGGTTTTAATGGGTTAGAACTTCAGATCAGAATACTTGGGCAAAAAATTAGACAAGCTTTTGCCGTATAAAGCCTCACATTAGAACCATAACCTGAAAAAATACTTATCACATGCACTATCTAATACAAACCAGGCTCGATAGTAGAACTAAAATGGGTGACCTCATGATAAGTTCTCATTTTTCAGCAAAATGCTGTTTTTCTTTAACTTACAATTTGTCAAGCTCGAAAATCTGAATAGTAGAGGACACTTGCTTTTATTAAAATGCCAGATGATCCTGGTTATAGGATTTGGTTAAAATGGTGAGATGGAGGGAGAAAGCCTTATTTCTGGCTTGCTTCAATTGGTGTTCTGGTAATCATCTCGTCAACTGCGTGCACGGTGTTTTGTAACTCTTCCCGGATGGCTTTGTAGACCATCCTTTGTCTGTTGACAGCTGATTGTCCCTCGAAGGATGACGAGATAACATCAATGCTGCATAGACAAACAGAGGCCAGACGAGCATAATCAGAAAAAATGAAGAAAACCTCAAACATCTTAAATGCCAGAGTTAAATGAGCAATTTAAGTGATAAGATAAATCACACATGTCTCAAGCACACACTTTGTCAGGTTAGATATATTTAACCTCATGAGACCACATATTGAAGAAATCAAATTCACAAGGTGTAAGCACCAACACTGATTTCACTACATGAGCAAGTTCACCAACACTCACTTACCTACAGCAGCGGTTGGCTGATATTCACTGTTATGAATTCCAACAACATCAACGGCTTGATAAATTCAGACAAAAAGAAAAAGATATTGCTAGGCAAATCCAAAGGGCAATACATAACACCATTAACTATTAAAAGTAGCAGCACATGAAATTCAATCTTACCTCACATGTCGACCATCACCATATGCATCCTTTACACTCACGTGCTCTGCATTCAATTCTTCCTTGATCTGTCACACATTGCAAGAATCTCAATATCAGTTCAGAACAACTGTTACTGAAATAGTAGAAATGAAAACCTTTTACTTGTTTGCAGCGCTACCAAATTCTCAAGTCCCAAATTTCGTTTATAAAAACCCCCTATGCTGACACGTACATACAGTGAAGTTCGTTAACAAAAGACCTTCTCTACAAAGCAACTGACATAAACTATGTTTATGATTAGTAACAGGTTAAATCATATCAATCAAACGCCCTACACACCCCAAACCTTCTTTAAAAGTTCAAAGTTGAATCGTTAAATAATTACTACAATCAGCCATCATTCGTCAAGAAATGAACACACATGAAAACACAGACGCGCCCTTACTTCGAAGTCCTTGATTCATGCCAAAAAAACTCCATCTTTATTCTTTACTAATATTAATCTTTCTTGTTCCCTGTATCACAAGATTATCACTAATTCGGAAACCATGTAAACAATAAGTACCAACATAATTGAACTTTAAAGCACTGCAACAATAATGAAATCATGTCTTATAAGTTTCAAAACCCACCAGCAAAATCAATACTTTAAAAGATAAAAATCAAACCTTTTTCTCCATAGACTGCATAAGTGGCGAATCAATTGAACCGGGATCATTGACGTGCGTCGCTTTAGCACTAAAAATCCGAAGACCCACCATCATTTTATCAGAAGTAAACCCAATTCCGTCCTGAAATCGAACCTCATGAGTGCGGATATTACACACAGCGCTGACACTCGCTCTACTGGATTTAACTGAATGCAAAAACTTCGTCTTGATTTGAATTTGATTTGGTTTTGGAGATTGAAGCATCGAATTGGATGCCGCGAGGGTAAAAGGGCGGACAAGAAGCGTCTTGGTAGCCATGAAATCGAAAAATGCAATATTTGGAGTGTATTTCACACAGTAGATAGAGGAGACGATACGTATGATGTTTTGCGAGTGGTCGACTGGGTCCGATGAAGTCTCTCATTGGGCCGACATGATAAAGCCCATTCAATTCCGAAGCAAATGTCTCAGTCTCCGTCGCTATTGATTAAGGTACACTTTTTCAAACATGTTTGTAATTAAGGTACCCTTTACAAACGACACAATTTTAATTATTTATATTGAATTATACAAATAAATATATTTTAGTAATCAAAACGGTTTCACATGAAATACAAAGGATCGAACAAACTTCAGTGTTAATGCGTTTCATCTGTACAGTGATTGTATGAAACTCAATTAAGGTAAGAAACCTTAGTGCAAAAGTAACAGCTAAAAAAGCTTATCACCCAAAAACATATGAGCAAAACAAACCTATTAAGCTATAGTCCAGCAAGATTTGGTCTCAGGATTCCACAAAGCAGGTAACAAGAACTTCTTCCCCTTGTTACCAAATGCATTATAGGATCCACCACTCTTCGGGTCAACACTGACCTTGCCGGTGTATCCTTTTTTTGCTCCGGTTCCGAACATCTTTTGGCAAGCGGACGCAATCTCGTTGGGCTTGGTTTCTGTTCCGGAGTAAAATGCAGTGTTATATGGGTTGGTTACTGTATGTGCTAAAGCTGATGCAAAGTGGATCACCATTGCATCTGCACCAATGTTGCCATTTGGTGGCTTGAAATTAGCTCCCGGTGCGAATGGCCATGCACATGCTTCGGGGCACTCGGTCTCCGGGTTCCCTACCACTATGTAAAGTTGTTTTCCTGGATGTCACCAGATTTTAAGCTCAAATCATCTCTAGATGAGTAAGAGTCTGTTAATAAGAAAAGCTCGAAAATATTACCTGAGACTCCATGGAGCATGCAATCTCCGTTGCAAGCTCCGACGACGGTGACCAACCTCGAGGCAAAAATAACTGCCACAGTATTAGCTTTTCCGCCGGTGGCTTTTGGAATCATATTTGGTAGAAAATCAACAGTCAAGACTTTTCCAGACGAGAAGGATGTATCAGTAACTTGATTAACAACGCTCACTTTAATTTTTGGCGCCTTAGCGTAAGGTGTTTTGTACGCAACACTTTCTACCATTTTCCACCATTTTGTTACGTGAGGCTCAAGATTACCTTGTTTTTTCCCACCATTCAAAGATTTGATAAAATTGTTAAGAGTTTTCTTTTGAACACTTCCAAATTGACCATACCATAAAATCCCAAGGTTAACATTTTGAGTCAGCATCGGTCCGTCGTGATACGTCAACGGACCGCTGTTCTCATGTGGCTCGTGTGCGGATCCTAAGCATGGGACAACCAAGACGAGGATGGAGATGGACAAGAGGAGAATACGAGCTGAAGAAGTTGACATTGTTGTGATCTTTGCCTTGCTCCTCTTTCAGGTTATTTTCCGATTTCCTAAATTTCCTTCTTCAGTATATTGTTCAATGTATTTCCTATCAGACTGTAAATTTATAGACAAATCTCAGGTGTTCCCCTGCCATAGAAAAAACTGTGGATAGTTTGAGGTATAAACTTTTGTCACCTTATTTAAGCCTAGCCAAATTTAAGGATTGGTCGAACGAATTATCGGTTCAAATATTCGTGCTCGTATATGACATTTTTTTGAAAAGAGGAAATTCATACTTTGCATGATAAATCTCTTTTATTCCTTTAAACCAAGGTATGTTTTTGCAGAGGAGGGAACGGATAAAACATTTGCATGAATATGAAATATTACAAAAATATACTTTTCCATTTTTACTATCTTACTTTTGCAACAAGCTATTTTGCCACACCCAATACCAATTTATTTTTAAAAAATTATTGAACACAGATTCAGAGAGACATTATTGATAACATTTTTTAAATTTATCTTGGCTCCACATTTCCAAAATAAACTCCATTACCAAAATTATTAATAAAAGAAGAAAATTAGCTGTACAGTTTAATCACAAAACTATGCAACATAAAAGTTAGGGAGAAAATGGAAAAAGCCTCATATATACAACTTTTAGGTAGAGACTAGATATATTCCATGTTCTTTAAATTGAGTTTTTTCATCATAATTAATTGAATATAAATTCAAAATGATTTAAATATTTTTTATTTTGATATCAATTTGAAAAAAGATTGACAGAACAAAACCATATTGAATTAAAATATCCCCATTTAAGTCCTAAAAGATTCTTATCAAAGCCTAGTGTGTATTCATGTTAAGTTTTATTAATTTCCGTTAAATCAATATCTTTTCACCCTCAAACAATAAATAAAATTTCCACGTGGGAATCAATGCTGTAAAATTTATTGCAATATTTTTTTGAAGAATAAATATGAAAAATAAGTATATTATTTACTTAAATCCATGCTGTATATTACAAATCAAAGTAATTAAAACTTGACCAAATACTAATAATAGAATGAAATTGTGAAAAAAAATGAATTTCAATTTATTGAATTTTAGTTGTTAATCTTATTAATTCGATTCAGTAACGAATTAGTAACCATTTGTGTTCTTTAGAAACATTACTGAAAATGTGGTTTTAAAACGATGTCGTTACGCAGAAAACACGCCTTGTGTCCTGAAGAAAACCTCATCGTCTTCCTTATTTGAAAATGTGCAGTGAGAGCTCTGCTTCTCTCAAATTCGTTAATTACAAGTAATATTTATGTAGTTAATGTTCTCAAAAACGTGTTTCCATCAGCCATCTGTTTTCTCTCTCTATAAGCATCGATTTCTACAACGCAAAAAACCAACCCGTTGATACACTTCGAGGGTTCGTTTCAACACGAAGTTTTTGATCCTTAAGATCTGGGTTTGTCCGTAGCTCCAGAAAGGTACGAACTTTGTTTCAAATTCTTCTGTAATTTTGGGTTCCATTTTTATAGGGATTCGATGTTTTTTGTGGAGAAAAATGTGGGATTTTTGTCTGATGGACTGAATTAGGGTTGACTGTTAGAATCAGGATTTTGATCCGGGTTGATTAAAATGTAGTTTTGGCTTGCGGGGTGTTTCCAAGTTTTGATTTTGGATCAGTTTTCGATCCGACGTTGCATTGTTTATTTTCTTCAGATATGTTCATTCTCCAGTATCACAGAATCAGTGATTTTTTTGGATATGCATGCAGGTTTTGGAGATATCAAAGGAGTCCTGAAAGGGTTGGAAAATGGCGGGGAGGGAGTTTAAGGAATCACGGTCAAACTTGTCAATGTCATCCGATGGCCCCGAATCACAAAAGCCACCGTTACCACCGACTGTCAGATTCGGGCGGAGGTCTTCTTCTGGACGATTTATTAGTTATTCTAGAGATGACCTTGATAGTGAGATTGGTAGCGCTGATTTGAATTATACTGTCCATATTCCGGCTACACCCGATAATAATCCGGTAGATACTTCTATGTCGCAGAAAGTTGAGGAGCAATATGTTTCTAGTTCGTTGTTTACTGGTGGGTTTAATAGCGTGACTCGTGCACATTTGATGGATAAAGTGATTGAATCAGAGACTAATCATCCGCAGATGACGGGTGTGAAGGGATCTTCTTGTGCAATCCCAGGATGTGATGCAAAGGTTATGAGTGATGAGAGGGGTGTTGACATTCTTCCATGTGAATGTGATTTCAAGATATGTCGTGATTGCTACATTGATGCAGTTAAAACCGAAGGAGGGCTTTGCCCTGGTTGCAAAGAGCCGTATAAGAATTTGGATTTGGACGAAGTGGCAGTAAAGAGTGGACGTCCGCTTCAACTCCCTGGTCCGGATGGGCCATCAAAAATGGAAAGGAGATTGTCGTTGATGAAGTCAACAAAGTCTGCCCTTATGAGAAGTCAGACTAATACTGATTTTGATCACAACCGCTGGTTGTTTGAAACTAATGGAACTTATGGATATGGGAATGCTATTTGGCCTAAGGATGGAGCATTTGGAGATGATAGTGGCGAAAGCCATGAGCCTGTGGAGTTAGTCACCAAACCTTGGAGGCCACTTACACGCAAGTTGAAGATCCCTGCTGGAGTTCTTAGCCCATATAGGTACATTTCCTGTCCTAAAATCTCCTTTTCATTACCAAAAATATACTTCTTATTCGTTTTGTGTGTCGTATTTGTTTTAATCAAATGTATATAATGTGGTATATTCTTTTTTTTTGGATTAAATGTGGTATATTCTTTTAATGAACATATGTGAAAAATAGCCTTTTTTACATTTTCATTACAATGAGATTAATTTTTACTTTGTCTTTATAATATAAACAAATTGTTAGGACAATTTTTTTGAAATGCCAATTCATTACAATCTAATTGTTATTTGATTTACAGGTTGCTGATCGTGATTCGTATGGCTGTTCTTGCATTATTTTTGATGTGGAGAATAAAGCATAAAAATGAGAACGCTATATGGTTATGGGGAATGTCGATTGTTTGCGAGCTTTGGTTTGCGTTCTCTTGGCTTCTTGACCAGTTGCCTAAGCTTTGTCCCATAAACCGTTCAACGGATCTTTCAGTTTTAAAGGAAAAGTTTGAATCTCCTAGTCCCAACAATCCCACTGGAAAGTCTGATCTTCCTGGCATGGATGTTTTTGTATCAACAGCTGATCCTGAGAAAGAGCCTCCTCTTGTCACTGCCAATACCATTTTATCTATTTTAGCCGCTGAATATCCTGTTGAAAAGCTGGCTTGTTATGTTTCGGATGACGGAGGATCGTTGCTTACTTTTGAAGCCATGGCGGAAGCTGCTAGTTTTGCTAATGTATGGGTCCCTTTTTGCCGCAAACATACTATTGAACCACGAAATCCTGAATCATATTTTAGTTTGAAGAGAGATCCTACCAAGAATAAGGTGAAGCCTGATTTTGTGAAAGACCGAAGACGGATTAAGAGAGAGTATGACGAGTTTAAAGTGAGGATTAATGGTTTGCCTGACTCCATTCGTCGTCGATCTGATGCGTATCAT
>QZGG01003048.1:0-28322 GCA_006409495.1 Sedum album
TACAGACCACTGCTCAGCCGCTCCACAGGACAGCAACGCACACCACAGGAGACTCACACTCAACAGACACTCTCACAGTCACTCTCACACCCAGCTACAAGCCTGCCCGACACCTTTATAACCCCTGCTGCAGACACACAGAATATGAGGCACACCTCTGCTGCAGCAGGTGTCAGACTGACGCAGCACACAACAGACTGTGTGCTTTGTCTTGAACTTTACATATTTGTAATATGACCCCAGACTACTATGTAATGACACTACATAACCTGAGACTCAAATACAAATAAATTCAAACTCTTGTAGCTAACTTGGTCATCAAGCAATCTTCAAATGATCTTCTTCCACCAGATCAAGTAGGCATCCAGATTACATTTTTGTCTGTAGGTGATGGCGAGCGTGCTTTCCTCTGATGGGAGATATGATCCTGATGTTATGGTAGCTAATGCAACATCAGCTGCTTTGATGCTATGTGATATCCCGTTAAGGAATCAATCGGTATGATCTGAGTCGGCAGGATTAATGGCCGGTTTGTTGTAAATCCAACTATGGATGAGGTATACACAATCTATCTTAATTTCAAAGTCAATTGTCAATTTTATATGTTTATCTAACTGCATTATTTGAGAAAGCTAACTTACATATCCTGTATATCCAACTGCAGCTTAATTTGAGCGACCTTAATTTGATTTATGCGTGAACGCAAGATAAAACATCGATGATAGATGCTCAAGCTAGAGGCATTACAGAAAAAGATTTGTAAAACGGCTTTTAGACTCGCTCATCCAGAGGTGAGCGGTGTAGAGTCATGTCATCTAAAGCTTATTTAAAAACTTTACGCTCTAAATGAAATGTTGTGGCTTAGGCTGTCAATTTTATCGATCGTCAAATTCATTTGCTGCAAAAGCTTAGGTTTATTTCTCTCTGATACTTGATATCATCTAAATGTTTCGAAAAATTTCAACCCTACAAATGCCTTCTGAATATTGTTGCAGTCCTTGCAGAGACCTTGAATTACAGTAATATTCTCTTCGCCGCTTGATTGGACCTCTTGGCCTACAAAAGCAAGTTATTTAGGAAGAAACAGGTATTTTTTGCAATGAAGATATTTTTACTGAAAGTTTGAACCATGTGTATGATAATCTGCTGTACATCACTAGACGTACTTCAATTTTGTCAAGTAAAAAAAAGCCATTTAAAAGTCTTTTTGTTAAATGTGGCAATCTCACAGCCTAATTATTGCAATCACGAGTCATGACAACCCCTTTAATCAAATCTGTCAGATTAATGCTTATGATATAGTTATCCCATTGTTCTCATTTCCTCCCATAGCACATCTGTTGTGAAGAGAACTTGTTAGAATGTGCATTAAACATGATAGGCTCTTCATAAAATTGCTTCAAATATAATGTCAACAATGCTGTCTCACAAACGTGATAGCATCTTGCATTCATAAACTTTGTGTCAGTAAAGATAGTTTTCTCTGAGTCTTACATAGAAAAGTATCGTTTGTCAACATGTGTTTTTGTTATCCTGTGATTCACTTTGAACTTGGGTCAAGGTCGATTTTGTGGTACATCTTTAATATGATGCTTTGCACCAATATGTAAAACAAACAAAAGCAAAACTGAAATTGAGTTATAATGCATGTAGACCCTTTGTGTATTTTATCTCCTCATTTCCCTATGATAATGAATCAGGTACACGGCTGTTTGTGGGAGATAAAATGTTGACACTTGACAGTACTTGCCAGAAACCAGTCTATTATGCATGACGTGCTTGAGAAGGTGAGCATCACATCCTCATTTTCTAAACAACAGTGCTTCATTTCTGAAGTGTTTATAAGGAGTCTACTAAGAGCTGTGCTCAACGGACACACAAATTATAGTTTACTTAACATTTAGTAATGAAAAAATTGGTGAGTGGTCGATATCTAATCTTCTTAATATTTGTAGTCCAATCAAGATAATTTTCTCGTTTTGTTGTACTGTCCAGTGCTGTAAAAATAGAAAAATTACAGCTAGCTCTTCCCTTCCAAGCAAATTTATTGACACATGTCTAGGGATTCACTGAGTATAAAAAGGATGAAAATTGTTCTATAATGGATATCAAAATAGGCTTGCTGTTTTTATGGCCAACTTGCTAAACAAGCAGCTTCCTTCAGTTGATCTAGTATATATGGTGAACTTATTCTCAACTAGGAAACTAGTTATCCAATTAGATACTAATGTTTTTATGTTGACAGTGATTCTCATTTTTCATAAATTTAAATGATGCATAACTTTTGTCTCGTCTTCTTGTCTAACATATTCAGTCAGTCGATTTCTTAACAAGGACATATATAGTGTTTTTTACTCGGAGTGGAAATGGAAAGAATGTAACAAAAACATTCACCACCAGGAACCCCTGGAATAAGGAAACAAAAATAAAACATGGATATTTGTGGAAGTAGGAATTTTGGGTGTTGTTATTTATGTTGTGCTAGTACTACTGTTGTTATTGTTGCTGGTATTGTTGATAAAATTGCTGAGTAAGGTGGCAACGGCTGCTTTGACATTCGGATCAGCTGTAATTGCGGCGGTGATAGAGTCAGCCAATGGACGAATCTTGTGAAACTGAAGACCTGAAAATTTGGATTGATTATAAGTGCTTGAGTGAAATTCTGCTGCAGAGCGTTGGTGATGAATGGTAGAGTAGCTAAGGTTTGTGAAGGTATTTGGCCTGGGAACTGGACTTGTTGATGTTGAAGCTGGAGTTGTTGTGAGCCTGGTCCCAAGTGAGTGAGGTCCAGTGTCACAGTTGGAAATGGAGCTGAAGCAGAGATGGTGGCCATGCTCGACGAGCATGGTAGCATTCCCCTGGCAAGAAAATTGGGGTTCATTAATCCATCTGCGCTTGACATCGAGTTTGAGAGAAGCATTGTGGCTGCTGCTGTGGTGGTTGATGCCATTGGCATCGCTGCAGGAGGTAGTGGATGATTGTGTTTGCCTTCATAGGTTGTGACAAGAATGGCTCTGTCCTCGGCACAACGTTGAATCTGGACATATCAAAATTGCACCACAATGTTAGACACCAGACATTAAGTCGTTGAAAATATTGGTAAAAATGATTCGACAAGGGCTTACTTGTTTGCGGACAGGGCAACCAACAGCCATGGTGCAACGATAGTAAGCTCTCGGACAGGGATTTCCCTTGGCCATCTTTTGTCCGTATTTCCTCCATTGGCATCCATCAGATATCTGCACCAATTTGAAGTGCAAGTAAATGTGAGATTATATATTAATGAGCTAAAGCTGTTTCAGGCTAGTTTTTTTAAAAAGCTAGTTAAAACAAGCATGTTTCAACTCAATAAATATGCTTTCTTAGCTTACCATGGGAGCTTCTGATCGGGCACGAACGGAAACACGAGCTTTTCTCATCGTAGCTTCCGCAGATTGGTGATCAATAGTGGGTTTGGCAGTAGCAGGAGTTCTAACTTGTGTATCCGAACCAGGACTGTTATCCTTTACTGCCACCCTTTTATCTCCTCTAGTATCATCCTCTTCCATTTGCTCACTACTTTGCAACTCTTCGTTTCGCATCTTGGCCTTTTTCCAGCTGCTTGACCTGATCCTGACCGAGTTCCATCTTCTGATAAAGAATGAGTTAGCACCTCATCTTTTACAGCTGCTGGACCTCCCTGCCCAAGTTCTAAAAACTGTTGCTCTATCATCGCCCCGTTCACTCCATACTGTTTCTTCTCTTCAGCTTTCCCAATATCATGTCTCTGAATCCAAAAAGCCGGAAAAAAAACATCAGTGTCTGCTACACGCAAAACTACCAGTATTCAATATAAAACATGTCGTCTAAAGTTCATCAGAAACCATACCTTGAGTTCTTGACCAACTTCCAACTGAAGACTTGCCTGCTGCTTCATAAATGACATCTGGAGAGCCTGATAGCTTTTGTTCACCTGACACAGCATCTCCTTTAGCATATGATTCTCAGCATTCATACGCCCAAGTTCCATTTGCAACTGCGAAAGCTAAAAAATCCCAACAAAAACAAACATATTATTAAATCATCAGCTTCTCATCTACAAAAAAAGTCTTTTTCAAAACTCAAAATTGCAATCCTTTTATATACTCAAACACTGCCAGTATTAACACACCCATACCTCAGTATCAGCTCTCTTCTCATCCGATCCCATCTTGTCACTCCCATTCGCTATCACTAGATTCAGGCCAGTCTGTTTTCAAGTCAACCATGCATATATCAACACATACGCATATATAAAACTCCTTAAAACAGCTAAAAGTCGACTGTTTTAGCACCCATCAGAAATCGAACATGTAGAAAATTCGTATGGAAATTTAATTTTTTCATAACTAAATAAACAAAATTAATCATAAATTTCCAGTCATAATTAGTAGCTGAGCACTTTCACTAACATATATGCAAAAATTTAATCAGAAAAAATTAGTACTGCTCCAGCTGTGAAAATAAAGAAAAGAAGAATCTGGAGTTAACTCACATTGACGGCGCCGTTTGATCCGTCGTCGTCACGCGACGACCGCAACAACCGATCCTCATCATCATCACTACTCCGCTGCCTCCTATCGGAGAAAAAATCAACGACTTCAACGACGCGCTTCACATCATCATCATGATCAACGCCATTACTACAGTAATGATGATCAGTAGTCATGATAATAGGTAAGGAATTAAGGACGATCGGGTGCGGCTTGACGTTGTTGGAGAAGAAGCGATGATCGGAATCGAGGAGGAGGCTCCATCCGGATCGCATCTCCATATGATTAATTTGTTAATATATTTATAGAGAGGATTTTGAGAAATGGATCGGAGATTTGGAGAAGCGAATGAATCGTAAGAGGAAGGAAGACCGAGTAAAAATGAAGAGGGAAGGGAAGTGTGTTTTTGTACTAGTCGAAGTCAAGTCTTTCTACTGCTGCAACGGACTCGCTCTCTCTCTCTCCCTATAAAAAGGATTTCGATAATAACTCAACCCATTTTTTATTTGTTTTTTTGTTCAAACATTTTTTATTTTTAAATTTTTTTTATTTAAAACTAGTACTATTCATCATGACCTTTTATTCTAAAGAATTGGAACTTTTGTAATTTTATTTCTATCGAAAGTAAATATTGTGCGTATAGGGCATGATCTCAATCGTTGATTTCTAATCATTGAACGGATGAGATTAAAAATAGAAAACCTCCAAATACAATAAAAATTAACTTTAATCTCAAGTTTTTTTACTGCTGCGTGATTTGGCAAATCCATTTGGCAACTTTAGTCAACTGTTAGATTAAAAAATCAACGATTCAGATTTTGTCTTTATTTCTAATGGTAAATTAATGTTTAATCTATATAATGTACATTTAACTCTTTATCAAAACCACAATCTAGGATTATTAAAACAGCTGTTAATAATAAAGCCAGATAAGTCTAACGTTTCTTATTACGAGTTTGATCAATTAAAATATTTAGGTCGATTTTTTTTGGATATTCCGATAGAGTTTAAATTTAAACTCAAGGTTAGTTTCAAATTACATCACACTTTGCGTCACGAAGAGGTCAGACAGTCACTTAAACTTATTTCAATAATGAAAATTATTTTTGTATCAAAAAAATAATGAAAATTATTTAATTAATTGATTTTTCATGTTCACATTAATACGAAATTTATTCAAAAGTTTATGGTGAGCGACCTCTAGAAAGCCGTCTGACCACTTTTTATGAGATTTCTTTGTGGGACCCATCTAGGGCATGGGAAAAGGCATGTTTACGGATCTGGAGAAAGGTGAGATGAGTTGACTGTATATGTTTTGTGGGACCGAGTCTATTGCTTTGACCTGGAAATTTGTACTTATACTTTAGTGAAATTATTGAGTTGCTACAAATTTCTACAGTAATATCTGAGCTGAACAAAATTACTAGTAATTACGATTTGTCGAATGAATTTAAATAAAAGACATTTTGAATTCATTTGTGATATTTGAAATTAATATATTGGCTTTGCTTTGGTCTTATTTTGTTTAATTAAAGTTAAGTGGCGAATAGGCATTGGCCACAGTCAACAGATTACGGATTAATATTGTTTATTAAGCTTGATGACTTTTTTAAGGAACATGACGCTGAAATGTTCTAGTGTTTAAATGTGAATGGTGCTTAGTTTCGTGTTTTTGATTTGCTAAAATATGTCTCGCTTTTGTCGGGATATGCACGTTTCATTGGTACATCATTAACTAATTAATGATGTCTCATTTTCTGTCTTTATTAATGTTCTGTTTATAATTAATTTGATAAGACGTATCAATTAATGACACAACATAAAACTATTACTAACATTCAATTTTCAAAAGATAAGAGAAAATGATTTGTAGTAAATGTTCTATAATCTTCTCGATTAAGGTATAATTGAAATTATACGCGTACACCGATTTTTCTCTAATTTTTAGACAATCTCGCCAGCGAGTTCCTATTAAACTTCTCTCTAAAACTACGGGATTCAGACTTGTAAAGTTGTTGAATGTCATCCTTTTACATGAAAACAATATTAGAGGATGATTAAAGAATTCAATCTCTTAGAATTTTAATGAAATGTAAAATGAGATAAACTAAAATACAGTAGCAGGTAGATGTAGATGGGGATCACGTATGAGGTTTTCATGGCGGCATGACAACACTTGGACGACTTTATTTTCTCATTTCATCTCTTCTTGCACCTTCCTCTAACACAAGTTTCAAGCATGTTACATTTAATGATTCCATGTGATCCTTTTTAGTATAAGTCTCCACAAAGTCAAAACAAATTTAAGAAACAATAGAGGTGTTTAATACTTTAATTTATCTATGGGCAACATAGCTTTCGATTGGTCAGAGACTCAAGATAGATAATTAGGGTTCCGTAGTGAAGTAAAACTCTCTCATCTTGGCCAGCTGGTTGGTATAGCGTGTGAGAACTGGAAACACTTAACCTAGGTTTTAATTTGATGAATAAGCATGCCTATCAAGCAAATTTTCTGCTAGTCAAGATGACATTATATTGTTTTTATGTAAATTATTTTATCTGAACAGAGGTTTATTTCTTTAATTGTGCATCTAGTCGCTTAAGGTTTGAGATTCAAAGGAGGGCATCTTATGTTCTTTGATATGAAAACGATTCTAAGTAGGTTTTGATGGAGTTAAAGTTCATGCAACGGTGGAAGAGTTTATTAGCGTAAAAGAAAAAACCTACATGGTGTGTGGACAGCTTGTATAGGATACAGTACAGACGTTTGAAATTGGGTGTAATATTGATGCTGAGTTTAAGACAAGTTAAATGTTTTCTACTTATCTTCAACCATGTCAAGCCCTGCGAGTTTGACATATGACAGCTTGCTTAATTTCTAGCCGAATGCTTGTGATGATCAGATCATCAGAGTTGATATTTTTAATAGAAATTGTTAATAAAAAAGGGTCAATGACTCCAGAGAGGACGAGTGTAAAGGATCAAAATGTGCGTTACAAGGGTTGAAAAGTTGGCAGCTTGAAGGAAAAGTAATGGCTTGTTAGAGCATTTGAAGTTCAAATTGCGGTGCCTAGAAATGAGAAAAATGTAAGAAAGATTCTTAATGCTAACTTTCTGATCTCTCCTGCTCTTTCTTCGATCCTTCTCTCTTTCTGTAAATAATATAGGTTTAGTGTATGAACTGAAAATCCTAGACCAAGAACATGGTTTCCCTTTAACTGAATAAATAACACTAAGCTGTTGTTTGCAGTTTCGCCATGAATTTGTTTTGTTGGAATATTAAGTTCGAAGGCTCAAATGATATACTGCGTGAACGAGGGGGATAATAAGAATCTTCAGTTTATTGTTCTAATTTATTAAATCAACATTAAATAGTTCAATTCAAATTACTAAAAACGATATACCTAAGAGGTCCAAGCTAGCAGTAAATACCACATCAAGCAAATTGTTTATAAACGATTAGGTCAGAAAAAACCAAGGGAAAGTTGACTAAACTATGATGAATCATTGACGAATGAAACAACATCAAATTCTCACTCCCGGATCCCCATGTGGCCAATAATTTAATCGTTTGACCTAATTCCAAAACTATAATGTTAAGCAACCACTTATGATCAGAACTTGAAACCCTTATTTAATATTTGAATTCATCTTAATGTAGCAGTAAGACCCAATCAGATGCCAAGTTACATTCTTTAGTCTTTAGAGTTGGCTTTTGCCGACATATTATTGCTGAGAAGTGCAGCTTTACTTTCATATTAAGTAACTCGACGTGTAGAGTTAATGAACATGCAAATACTCAAGATCCGAATAGATATAAGACAAGACTGCAATCCCATTTACTGCATTTACTTTCTATAATCTCAAGATTTGATTCCATGCTTGTGAAACCACAACCAGTATCAATAATGACTCAGGGCGTAAAAGTGTAAAAATACAAACATGAAAGTTGATGAATCATAAATGATTTACAAAAGTAGCTCAAGGTTTGCTCATCTGAAACGGATTCTATTTTATTGTTACGATTAGGGTTGCCAAGTCTCACTAGCTTAAGCTAATCACCCCAAGGCCTAAGAAATAATTAACTTAATAATAATTTAATTGAGTAGTTTGGTGATGACATTAGTTGACTGTTATTTATATGTTAATTAACCTAATGCCAACTTCTGTACTGTCATATAGCTCGACAATGATTTGTTTGAATTCTTGCGTTCTCATTTTGTTGACCATCTCTCATCTAACCCGAATCGATAGTATTTTGATTGGTAGAAAGCAAGTACTCTTACTTCCTCCATCCCGTAATGTATATACTTTACATTTGAAAAGGGGCCATAGTTTTAAGATACCATAGAAAGTAAAGTATATTTCGAGACATCCAAAAAAAGTCCGAAAAGTCTAACAAGAAACATTGATCATTAAATATTGAAAGAAAGCGTGAAGTATTAGGGTACAAAACAACCTAATTCCAGCTACCCTATTGTGATGTTAAGTGTGATCACACGAGTGGCCTAGTTATACTATATATATGTAGGGCTTATTCTTGATGTACCGTCCAATGAGATAATCTTAAATTTATGGTCAAACTCCAATTATCTCCTAAAAGTCTAATTTGGTTATGAAAGATTCGTTTGCTATTTGTTGAATAAGATTATTGTGTGAAGTTGTCAAAATCATACAGAGTACCTTTAATCATCTATGAAACAGAAACTCAGTAGTTGAATAGCGGTGGAATACTAGAGAACACGAAATCTAATTAGACCAAAAAATAATAATAATGTGCAATCATTATTTAATTATTAAATTATATAATCATTGATTAATTTCCTAATTTTTTAGATTATGTCTGATCGAAGATCTTGTCCTTTTATTTGAAATTTCTGGATTTTTCAATAAACTACGATAATTATGAAAATTTTTTCCACATTTTCAATAAACTACGATATTTTTTGTAATAAATGAAGCAACCACGTTTTCTTTAATATTCTACAGTCTCTCCTTTTGTGAACATAAATGCAAAACTCATTGTCTCCATTATTGGTCAAATTGTTCAATTTTTTGTAAAATCAGAATTCAATAAAAAGTGCCTAACAAAACTTATTTGTTTTGAAGACTATCGAATGTAACGTTTATACAAAGTACAAACTCTCAGAAGCATCCTCCGGAGAAATGAAAACAAACTTGTCGAGGAACACCAATCGAGAAGGGATTAATACATACATTCCTACCAGATTTAGAATATCTTTCAATTGAAGTTAAAATGAAACAATTCGACTACAACCTTTTGTGCAAGTCTAAGCACATATGAAAAATTCATAAAGGATATAATATTACTACAAATCTGGATGCAGACGGTTGGAAATTACACTACTTAGTATTGACTGATGTTGATAAATTGCTGAGTATATATTGAATCAGTTCTCAATCTAATTTAAAAAGTCTATGAGAGTTCATGATCCAAGACACAAAGCTTGGAAAAATGAACCTGGTGTTGTATGTTGCCCATGGAAACATTTTTGTCTGGATCAGATTCTTGTTGGGCCTCCAGTTGAGATATTTCTAATGATAAATTCCATACATCCAACCAATACCAATGAGTTTGTGTACACTCAAATCAACCGAGCCACACACTGAACCTCATCACTCAGTTTGACTTTCTCTTACACTTCACCACTACACATTCATGGAGTCATCATCTGTTCTTATGTCACTCAGGAAGCTATCCTTTACACCCCTAAATCCAGTAAGAATAGTAACTTCTGTAGCTCAGTCAAGCCGGAGGCTGAGAACTCCAACTCGCCTAATCTCGCAGAAAATGTATGTCCCTGGTAAGCCTCAACTATATCCTCCCCATTCTAACTGCCATTAGATAAATAAATAGAATAGTTTTTGCTGTGGAAAAATGCATACAGGGTTTGGTGAGAAATCCCCAGAGGCCAAAGCGGCAATAAATCTCCATAACTTTTTCACCTACATAGCTGTTCGGATTGTCTTGGCACAACTTGAGGTCATCACTTGAAATAAGTCATTAGTCTTTACTGTTTTTCAGACTAGGATAAGTTGATCATTTGAAACATCGTACTTTGTCAGAACAGAGCTACAATACTGAGGCGCATAAGGAGCTGATGGAGTTTGTTGATAGAAACTCACTCAACGACGGGGACAAGTTCTGCGCTGACTTGATGCGCGAATCACCTAGGCATAAAACTTTAGGTATTTCCCTGCACCAAATATTGCAGCAAACAAGAGAACTTTCAATTCAATTAATCACTTATGCGTTGCCTGACCATGTATGCAATCTTTGAACTGGCAAATTGAAGCAATGCGCATCTTAGAGGTTGGTTTAAGTTACCTTTGATTTTATGACTTTTAGATTTTAAAACCCAGAGAGCTTCAGCTTGCAGATTTTCAACCTTTGCAGGTTCGATCTTCTTATTGCAAAGAGGACTTCGAATGGGATAATCTGCAGCGACTTGCTGGGCAGGTCTACAACACCCATCTCTTCATACTCATTAATAATTCTGTTGTCTTCAGCGGAATTACAGTATTTCTAATTTCCTTGCAGCTGGCCGATGAGTCTAACAAACAAGTGATGAGGGCGTACCTATTAGAAACCAGTAACATAGAGAAAGACAAATGATGATTTTTTTACATATCAGCTAAGTTACAGATACATTTGTGTAGAAAGCAGCTATGTTGAAGTATTTATTGAACGAAGAGCGTATAATGCTTCCTGATGACCAAGGATCCTATACTTGTTAACTTTTCATCAACCTTTTTTTAATAATAAAAGGATAAGAAAGACACATAGTATAATGATGAACACCCAAACTATACTTATAAACTGTAACCATGTTTCAAAGAAAAAACATATATTATAAAGCTTTGAAACCAGAGCATTCATACTGCCCCATTTGCAACTTAAAGTTGGCAACAGAGTATAACGCCTTCCTCCTCTTCTTATCAGAAAATATAAAGCTTTCCTCCTCTTCTTATCAGAAAGTATAAAGCCTTCCTCCTCTTCAAAAACAGATGGAGTATGATTATATTACGAATTGCAGGACTAATCAGAAAATATAACTAGCTGACGCCACATAATTCCTAAATATGTTGTGTTATGAGAAATGCTTACAGATGCGTGGTATACCTTCCCCATTTTATCACCACACACTTTAATGGAAATTCCCCAAGTTTATAACAGCAAACCATGCTGCAAAATTTGGATTGTAAAATTAAAACAGCGTAACAATAAATTATATATCTGGAAGTTGAACATCACTATTTGAAACCACATGTAATTAATTTGATTGAACAAGTATTGGCAGTGTTGATCTAAACTAAAAATGCAAGGTACGATACCTCTTGACCTAGAAAAGTAAAAAAAGTCGGATTTCAAGGTATTGAAATACTTGTGTTGATGAAATCTTATAAAACAATGCACAAGTAGCCTCATGTTCTGGTACAAAAGGGCCGTCCCACGATACTTCCTGGCATACGAAAGAAAGAGCATAAGACAGCAGAAAATTCATCAAAAACTAACCCAACCTAAAGTGAATAGAATATAAGTGGCTATCATAAAAAGGGAAACATGTTTTACATATTTACTTTAGACGAGCATAAGCTGTGACAAAACCATCAATATTGTTCCACAATATTATCTTCTATTTCATGAGATGTTTGCAACAAAAAGTTTCTTAAAAAGATGTGAAACCAGATGGCTAATGACCCGATAAACCTTCCAAGTGGCAACTTACATGTTCTAATATATAAATATTCCAAAATGATGCTCATGCTAAGCTGATAAAACATGATTCAATATCGCTACAAAAGAAATTCTGAACATTTGCAAAACATCATACATTGGGCCTCATGAGTCATATGCAACTAACTTCTCTGCAAAGAAGCAGAGCCATTCCATGTTAACTGTTTAGCTCCAATGCAGTTGGAATTAACCATGTAATGAGTTTTCCCCTTTAGATCCGTAAAAAGTGCTCTCAAAGTTGCAAAAATTTCCTCCCTGCAGACACGGTAGGCAAATTTAAAGACAATTTAATAATCACTCTAAGTCGGGAGAAGTTGTGAATATTGTACTAAAAGATTCTATAATTTGATAAGCTGTTCTACAGATGAGAAACAGATTTGACCCAACCAAGCTACTTCTGTTTCCTTTGATAGAAGCAGATATAGAGACTTACTAACCATTACCATAAATTAGTACCAAGAAATGCATCATACAGTTCAATACTCCCTCCGTCCCACTATGTTTGTCCATTTTGATTATTTTATACCTCACAAATAATAATAAAGGTGGACAAACTTTTGTGGGACGGAGGGAGTATAAGATATCATGTTTGCCATGTTGTTTCAGTATAATTACTTTAAAGAAAAAGGCTGCTGAATGGAAAAGTAAATAACTATTTAGTAACGAGACGTAGAGTTAAATAATTACCTAAGGATGGAGAAGATATCAGCTCTTAAAATGATTCAAATCTCCCTAGCGTGTGTTGAGTCGATCAAATAGCAGTTCATACAGAGCCTACAGTGTCTGTCGCCACTTTTTGCTCAGTTCGATAAAAATATAAAACCTAACTTCATCTTGAAGACCAAGTTTTTGAGCACATTTGCCTGAAAAGATATTCTAACAGTTACACAAACTTTTCCTAATCTTTGTACTTAATACACTGACCAACATCAGATTTATTAAGAAAAAGATGAACACTTAAACCAACCAGCAGGAACTTCAAGCCTGAGATACAGCACCAACACGCTAACCCAACGTTTAAAACCTCAAATCCCAGTTGACTTCGGCATTTCATCAAACACCTTTCATGCACAAAAAACTCAACAACAAAATGTACCCCAAAAAAATTCCAATCATATCACAAATCCAACAATTTCATATAACACATAAAATAAATCAATCATCAAGACTCCATTCCGAGCGACTTGTTCGGACAAATCATTAAAAATCGGCAAATCGAGGAATAGCGGATGAAGGATTGAGCTTGGTACGATCGTTTGGTTTCGCATTCAGATACGACAACGCTTTGTTACACATTTTTTGTATTTGCTGGAATCATTAAAAAGTAGGGAAAATTACAAAAACATGACTCGGACTACCACACAATTTCAAATCGAGGACCGGACTATCTTAATTTTCAATTCACTAATTTTGGACTAAATTTCATAGTTTAATTTCACACCGTTAAACTTAGCGACGTTAAATATAATTCATACTCAATTAGAACTGAATTCATACTAAATTGCGAATTCATACTTTTGGCCTAGGTCTATGATCAAAATTTGCTAGTGAGTCAATGGCTTTAGGATACGAAATAAATTGAAATGGATGCCTTATCGAGCACCACAATCAATTGGTCCAGTGTATATAGGGGAAGACATGTTCAGAAGGCCGGTTGGATCCACATCACACAATCATGCTTTGATTGAAAATTATGAAGGAAGAAACTCCAATGCATGAAGAATTTTTTATAAAGATTCAAACTTGAAGAAAGACGATGCAAATATTTGATCTGGAAAAGTTTTGAATATTTGAGGCCATATTTATGTATAGGATCTAGACTAAGAATGCATTCTGAATTATGATTAATCAAGTAGTGTCCCTGAGTTATTGTAATGGTTAAGTTTGATCTAAAGTATCATACGTTTTAAAATGTCCTTTATATTTGTCATACGTTTTCTTATTTGAAAATATAATTACATTTTTGGTTATTTATATAAACTCAATTCAAATTAGTTGGAATTCGCAATTTAGTATGAATTCAGTTCTTAATTGAGTATGGAATAATTATATTTAACGTCGCTAGGTTTAACGGTGTGAAATTAAACTATGTAATTTAGTCCAAAATTAGTGAATTGAAAAGTAAGATAGTCCGGTCCTCAAATTGAAATTATGTGGTAGTCCGGGACGTGTTTTTATAATTTTCCCTAAAAAGTATGTTACTTCTTCTCGGGTAGTTTTCAGCTACGGCCCGTTGGGCTTCTGACCATCATTCAACCTCATTAAGATTTTAGTTGATATTTAGTTATCTAATGGTTGAAATTTAATTAATTTTTGATTAAAATAAATAATCGAATTTACAAACTCGTATAGTTGAGAATCATGATTATCATTATCAACAATTGAATTAATAGAAAACTACGGATGATTATAATGTTCATCAGTCTCACAATTTTTATACTTAGTTCTTCAAGAACCTTACTCTGGAAATATGGCATGAAACTGAGCTAAAACGTCATAAGTTTGAGATGCACTTAAAACACAACATATAATGTGTTTCCCTCTTACTAATAGTAGTGAATGAAAAATGTGTTAATTTTACACAAGCAGAGAATAGAGATGACTGAAGACACAGGAGTTTCTTCAACTTTGACATGACTCAAATCTGGCACATAATACATAGAATAGAGCTACTCAAATCTGGCACATAATACATAGAATAGAGCTACAAGTTTCAAATATTCAGAGATATCCTGGAGAGATATCCATGGGGTATGGGTTCCCCATCACGTTGTCAAAGTAGTAATGAGGGTGAGTTCCGTCCATAACTACAAACTGCATATCTTCGGATGGCTTCCAGTGTCGCTTCCTTTGGTTGATGAACCAGTTATTTATTTGCTTTTGATCTAACCCGGTGGTTTCTGCCAATGCAAGCTTTTGGGACTCCTGTCAGATAATGTGTGTTACGTAGTTCATTAAATTTCTTGGATAACTTGGAAAATAATCCTAGGATTTTAAACTTTAGGGCTTACTGAAGGGTATGGCCATTTGTAGTGCCTGGTCCACCAATCAAGCAATTGTTGGCGTGCCTCTTTGGGTAGCTTTCCTTTCTTTCGCTTCTTCATGAACTCTTGCTTAAGACTTCCAAGATAGCCGCTGTACTTGCGAAGAAGCTGGCCTTTCAACTCTCTATCTTCGGCTTGAGGATCTATGAAGTCATTATTGACATCTAAATCTTCATCGGAGGAACCGTTCCTGTCAGAACCTTGACCATATGCTGGAAAAACAAAACACTATCTTTTGATCAGCTAGAAATTTAAGTTTCACAAACAATTTATGGCTAGCAGTGACATTTCATCAAGGGTAATATAGATATTGAAGTACAAAAAACATTACAAACTAGAAAGATATTTGTACAGTCCAACTAGAGATACTCCACATAATCTTTCAAGAGAAATCTTTCAAATGCATACAGGAGTTACGTGAACATGCGCACACACAAGTCATAAAATTACTCACGCTTTGTTTGATCTTCAACAAGAAGACAGTTTAAATACACAAACTTACATAGTTTACCATTTCTCAATTATTTTCATAGTTCCACTTCCACACACAAAGATAAACTAGTGAACACTACATTCAATTCAAGTATATACGGTTCCCAGATGAAGCAAAAACACATGAGAAAAAATCACTCATAAACAACACTAAGAAACATGTCTTTGAGAAACTCTCCACCGTCTCAATTGTCTCTGCACTGCCTCTAGAATTATGTAGATCAGCACTCTAATAGCAAACACGAAGCACAAAACACAAGAAACAGATCACAATTGCACACATCATTAAGCACATGTCAGGGAGGATGCACTACCTAGCTAGGATTAACATAGTTTCAGCAGTAATGGCAAATGAGTCTTTCATCTTTAACAATAACCAAAAGGAAGTGTGCACATAACTGCCAAAATGAACTTCAATACACAGTAAACATACAAATCCAACCATCAAAATGATCTGCATTAGGAAACATATACAGCATCAGGTGTATAACATATAACCAGATAACTACGACCCCTACATGCATCATGTAAAAGACTAAAGTAATTAGAATGAGATCCATATGAACAAGATTGGCCACAGGTCAAGATTGAATAGTATATAACACAAAATATCATGCCACAATTAACAAACAAACCTCCATAGATGCATTAAATGATTATTAATTAGGTAACCAAGAAATCCAGTCACCTTAAACAATTAGAAGTGAGTTTAAGGATCCAATAAAAAGAAGTTTAAGAGAGAGATGAGTAAAAAAATCACCAGCTGAATCAGATGATGGAGAAAGTGTGAGAGCCTTGAACTCAGACTCAATCCTCGATATGAACACCATAGCTTCCTTAAATGGTTTGGACAGCTCTTGCTCATACTTGGTCAGCATCTCACAATAAGCTTCCATGAACTGATCCAGCGCTGGATCTTCCCCTAAACAACCTGATCCACTTCTGCTCAAACCAGCACCTGCAGCACAAGCATGTTCCAGCTGCAGCACCACCTCAGGTGGAGCGCCAACCTGGGTAAAACATCAGGTAGATCTAAAAATAAGGCATCTGATAATGAAGTTTTATATACATGGAGCTATGTTTTCTTTGACTACCTTCTGACAGTTGACATAAGCAGCCACAAGTCGGTGATAATGAGGATGAGACATGATTTTGGCCTTGAGAGCGGCGGTGTTGTCACTGTTACTTCCACCGACATCAGTGGACATTGAATGGTCATTTCTGGAATGATTAGCGTTGATGTTGTTGTTTTGGTTGTTTGATGTGGAAGGGAAGAAGAATGGCCTACTTTGGTTAGGGTTTGAGGGTGAGAAAGAGTTAATAGCGCCTGCGTTCATGGCTGACGGAGGTGGCGGCATCATCACCATCAACCCATCTTTGTTGATGTTGCTGCTTCTTAAACCAATCTGATTCCCAAAGCCCAAAGCTTCCCCATCAGATTCCATCCTTTCCCAGTCTCTCTCTATCTTTTACGGAGTAATATCTCTATTTAGGTCTGGTTTATAAGTTTTGCTGAAACTGTGTTCTTACAAGATACAAACAACTAACAGAACACCCTAATTACAACAGTAACTTTTCCATAAAAGATGAAGGTGGTGGCGTGTGTGGTCAGATGCAGTGACCTCCCGAATTTTGTGCTTCAAAGTTTTCTCAACCTTTTATGTAGTAAGAAAATGCCTGAGAAAGCTGCTGATAGAGAGAGGAGAAGTGAAGATGCAAATTAACTAGTGGGTCTAGGAACAGTACTACAGGTAGTGTAAGTAAGAAAACGCTGCAAGGGGAATAGTTTTTAGGTAGTCAGTCGTATGTGCTTTGCCCGAGTGTGTACAGTCAACAAAATTACCACTCCTTAATATCGAACCCATCTTCTGTTTGTATAATTTGATATTCACACTATTAATTTGTCATTCAATATTTTCCTGAACTTTGTCTCCGTTTCTTCATTTTCAAAATCACTCTGCTAATTTCTACAGTATTTGAGCATTAATAATGAGAGAGGAAAAGTGGAAACACATTGAAGAAAATTTTAACTAGATTGCGTTGGAAAATGGCAAGCGATCAGCAGTAGCATAAGATTTGGCTTTTGCAATTAAAAATTGATAGTTAAGTGGAGTAGCAGAAAAATTACTACTACTAGGGTTCAGTGAGTATGTGCATCTGAGATGAGGTTTACCTTCCCGATAAGAAGGGCTAGCTAGGGTATGTGTTTTTGAGACGTTTTATACAAGTATTCTCTCCGTTCTATTGTCAATATCTTTTTTTTGAGTGTTCTAAAATCATCTTCTCATTTCTAAATCTTACCATAAATGAACATGTCTTATTTAATTTTCCACCACATATTTCTCATCTCTCTTCTTTTTTCACCACTTATTATCTATCAAATCATATTTTTTTACTTTCCTTATCACATAATTATTTTTTTAATTATTTTTTTTATTTCTTAAAAATCGTGCAAGAATTAAATGGGACATAAATTATAGGAGGGAGTACTATTTAACTTACTGCCACATACCCTCTGGTGATGCACTGCTGCAGCTGCCATGACAGATGGATGAAAGGACAGATAGAGAGATGCAGTGAAGAAGGGTGAGTAGTGAATTGTGAGCACGGAGGCCGGAGCCAAGGGGCAAGGAGTGATATAGAGAGAAGGAACGTTTAGTTATGGGGGCACGGAATCTGTCTTCTCTCTTCCACTGTTGTGTTGTGCACTTGTGCTAGACTTTTTTTTAAATAAAAAAAATTGGACAGCGCCTGCACTTTTACTAAATATTCCTTTCCTCTCTTCTTGTTGTCCAAAAATATAAAATACACGATAATTAAGATATAAAAAAATATAAAATGTATTGTTGAGAGTAAATATTTAATAGGTAGATGAATAAAAAATAGAATATGTAGTGAAGAATAAAGAAAAATGGACAAATTTAAGAGGACATCAAAATAAAAAGTAGACAAATATTATGAGGCGGAAAGAGTAGAATCCAAATAGCCCAAATCGTGATTAATACAAAAAAATCGAATTTGACCATCAAACACCAGCTAGGAATTAACGTTGCAAAACTACCTAACTGAAACACGTACATGTGTTTAGCTGTTGCTGTATTGATTTGAATTATTAGTAGTTGGCTTGCTTGTTTGATGTTCGACTGCAGTCTATGTTTGTCAACTAATATCAATTACACATTTTCAGTTGATCAACTCTTTTTATTTAGGAGTGCAAGTCGGTCGATATGTTCGATAAATATTTGACGTAAATTGGAAACAAATTGGTTAATATTTGTTCGTTAATAAATGAAACGGATTGAAGTTGAACACATTTATAATACTTACTCCCTCCGTCCCGATTTGTTTGTCCAAAAGTATAAAATGCACGTTAATTAAGGTAGAAAGAAGGTATAAAATATGTGGTTGAGAATAAATGATTAATAAGTAAATGAGTAAAAAGTAGAATGTGTGATTGAGAATAAAGGAAAGTGGACAAACTTAAGGGGACACCCAAAATGGAAAGTGGACAAACATTATGGGACAGAGGGAGTATAATATTTGTTCAACAGAGCAGGCTTTTAAGAGTTTTACGTCCTATAGAAGTGTTAGGGCTGTACAATTTCGGATCCTTGACTTTTTGGAGATTCTTAGGGGTGCCCTAGGGCAGGTTAAAGAAAGGGCCGACCGGTCCAGGTGCACCCTTCACAATAGGGTCGGATCGAGTCAAAATAATATAAATAGATACTACTATAATTTTGTAAAAATCAAATAGTTTATCAACTAATTTTGTAAAATTAAAATAGTTTATCAAATAAATACATTAAATAAAAATATTAAGTTTTGACTATTTTTCAATAAATAGAAGATTATTAAGGGTAAATTTAATGATAATGTTGAAGTTGAGTCAAGGCAAGGGTCAGTGCAGGGTCAAAGGGGAGTTTTTTTCACGGTCGTTAATCTACCTTAAGGCTTAAGGGCAGTACAGATACACGATCAACTTCATGATAGGGTCAGGACCATCGTAAAGACATTTTGACCTTCGGATTAAATGATGATCCCTAGAAGACATGATAAGCAAGTAGAGCTGCCAAGTTGATAGGAAATAAAAAAAGGAAATAATTTTATTCCACCGATCTCTGAAAAATTTAGGGTTAGGATCACAAAAAAATATTAAATTTTTGTAACACATACATTAATAAAATCGTTGTTTAAAAATCATTCTACATTAATTTCAAAATAAATTAGTAATAACACAATACAATATGGATAATATTGGCAATATCAACTATTAAATTATTGAAAATCAATGATTGAAATGACATTCATCCGTCTCAAAAAATTGTGTTCTCATGGATCATATAAAGTATGTCACATGTTGGAGAAGCACATAAAATTAAAATAACATCCAAAAAGAGAAGATAAAGAAAGACATAAGGTAAGAATGAGAAAATAAGTAAATGAGGAATGATTTGAATGATAATAAATTCATAAAAAGACTGATCAAGAAGAATCAATGAAAATAAGAGATGGAAAACAGGGGAAATAATAAATTTTTAACAAAGTTTAAAAGAAATCAAATAAGAAATGGAAGAAATAGAGTTGGATTCTTAATTATTTGATTTTCAAAATTTGAATCTTAATTTAATATGAATATTAAGTATTAATAAAATAAATAAAAAGGCCCATAATGAAGAAAAAAAGACATCTAAAAGAAAATTAGGAAATATACAAGATTTATGGATCATATATTTGGTAGAAAGGGACCTCTCTTTAGTTCCTGTATGCTCATGAATTTCAAAAGGTGAACTATACAGGATGCATGCTTATCAGCTTATGGAGACAGAGGGATGTTCATTTGAGATCTTTACTGTTGGGTGAGATTTTGAGACCTCCATCATGATCGTTGATTGAATTTTTTTTGAGGTTCAGATTGTGCCACGTGGAGGTGAGAGAACAAAAGCAGCAATTTCTCTCACCTCCGATTTTGAATTTCTCTCACATCCATATGGCACAATCTGAATCCTAAAAACAAATTCAATCAACGGTTATGATGAAGTCTCAAAGTCCCATTCAACAGTAAGGATCTCAAAAGAGACCACCTCTATGGACAGCGGCGGAACCAGGGGGCCGAAGGGGGGCTGGAGCCCCGGCGAGGAAAAAAAAATTTTTTTTTACTAGGTATAATTTATCATAATTCGATTTGGAGCCCGGGTAAAGTAATTATTTGAGCCCCGGCTGAAAAAATTATTAGAGCCTCGGCTAAAAAAATTATTTGAGCCCCCGCTAAAAAAAATTATTTGAGCCCCCACTAAATTTATAAGCTTTTGAGCCTCCACTAAATTTATAAGCTTTTGAGCCCCGACGAATATTTCGTCCTGGTTCCGCCACTGTCTATGGAGACAAGTGGTAGAACGTAGAAGTATAGTCCGACTCAAAACTTCAACAAGAGTTTAGTTGACTGGAATGAAGACCAAATTAGCTAAGACTCACCACTAGTCAAGTTGATGTAGATATGAGAAGTGTGGGGCATCATCTTCATCAGTCCTAATTCAATTCAAGATTATGTTACTGTCATTTTACATGCGGCATGTAAAATTGTAAATATGTAATGGTAGGTGAAGGTATGGGTCTGAGTTATGTATGGCATTTAACAATGATGACGATGTACATGCACTATCATGATCTTAGAGTGTCATTGGACACAGCTGTTTGGATGTTTTGCATACAAAAAGATTACTAGAGAGAGTGAGAGGTGATGTAGAGAGTGAGTGAGTGATTTCAATGTCATTAACATCAGACGAAACGTTTCTTCCCATGATAAGAATTTTTGGCTTTTCTCTGCTAAAAAAGCATTCATGACAAGACGAGCCCCCTTGTTTCTCGCTTCCCACCTTTTTCTCTACCCTGGCACCTGGCTAAACTAATACTTTATGCACGTGGGGGCCCTGACAACCCACATTTATCAATAATTCAAAATGTGTATATGCATGTCTGCTTGTGTTGTGTTGGACGTGGACAAGATTGTTTGTTGATATTATGGACTTGTCTCTGTTTGAGTGTCATTAGCTTAGCCCATAGCTAGTGGGGCTTTCTTTCTTCTGTGTTGATCATCTTGGGCTACTTGTTCTCTGATGCTAAGTATGGTGTTCCTGCGATTGGTTGCACAGTCAATGTACTCCTGGAGGGGTGGGAGAGATCCTTGATCATCTGAGCCTTTTGTGACCTGGCCCCTAATTATCTACAACCCGACAAGTAACCGTGTCATTCAGGGGTGGAGTGAAGTATTAGTCGAATGGGTTGTGTTTATCTAGAGATATTTATTACCTTGGATGCCCAACGACGTTCTGCTTGGAGGCATACATCCCTGATGTCCCTTCCTGACATCCTGTACATGTCAAGTAATTCTTGGTTTCTGGTTTTGCTGCCATGTATACTGACTGTTAAATGATGAGTGATGAACTTACTCTTCTGTGGCAGCTGCAAATTCTTCTAATTCAGACTTGTTAGATGCTTTGCATACTGAGCTGCGATTTCTTGGCGGACATTGTGGTCAGGTAGACCAAACGTAATGATTGAATCAAATCGGCTGTTGACCAACATCACAAAGGTGTGTTCGAATCAGATCAACATCAACTACATAGAGCTTCGAGTCATAATATATGAATGAAACCCATGTACCAAATATGTACCTTATTAAAGCAGGATCAAGGTCTTGCGTCCTGTTTGTTGCAGCTATCACAACCACTTTCTTCTCTTGCTCAAAGCCATCAATCTGTACAAAGGATTCTATGAATCTTGAGAAGAAGATAATACATATAACAGAGTTTTCATCAGGATAATGAGATTCAGGATCAGATTCAACAGCTATAACGGACGGTACAGTACAATTTACCAAAATATATTCATATTATAGCGGACAATTGCATTTTACAGACAGTGGAACGATGTCTCTTGATATATGCATGAGGTTGGACACACAAGAAGACTCACCTGCCTCAGCAAGACAGATAACATTCGACGGGTTGCTTCATGCATCTCAGAATCACGTGCAATAGCTAATGAATCGACCTGTAGGTAGTATCGGCGTAGTTTCATTTGAGAAAACTTGTAGAGGAAATGATGTTGTCTGACTACTGTTAAATGTTTTACCTCATCCAGAAACACAATAGCGCCATTAGGAAGGTCATTAGCTAGCATGAAAACTTTCCCTAACAAGCGTTCACTTTCTCCATAATACTTGGACATAATCACTTCCAAAGGTACATATAATAAAGGTACCCCCTGTTGCATTACAAAATTAGCTTTTCACTTTGTATCAATAGCTGCAGAAATATACATCTCAATTATCACAGAATAACGCACACATAATCATAAATATGTAGCCTTACAGCTTGATTAGAAATAACACGAGCAGAAGAAGTTTTTCCCGTTCCTGGATTTCAACAAGTGTAAAACCAATTCAATTAGCACATGATGAAGTGGTTGACCTTCAAAAAGCAGATGCTATACCTGGTGGACCTTCAAAAAGTACAGCACGAGGTCTGTTGGACTCAAACTTCCGCCTGGTACCACGAGCTATGTCATCGTACACTTCTGGACTTTGTAACGCAAGCAAAACTGTATCTTCTATTTCTCTAATTGAAAACAAAACAGGAGAGGTTGAAAGTGATTAAACTATTTCAATGACCGAATATCAAAAGTTTACTAAATCTTCAACAGATCTTAGGAAAACTAATAGCATAAAAATCACCAACGGATGCCACTGATCGCAACTACTATCAAGTAATAACCCTGAACGAGATCTTATTTTTTAGGAAAACTAAATAAGTTAAGATCATGATAAATACGTTTGAAGAGCAATTGGTTCCCATTGATTGTGTTTGGGGAATGGGGGTGAGAAGAGATGAACACGAAATACTACATGGACAATGCTATCAAAATCGAGTGGGATTCAGAACTTAAAATGTAAGAGAACTCCGCTCACTTACCGCTTTTGCTCATCATATCCAGCAATATTTTCCCATGCAGTTTCAGTTTTTGAAAGATCCCTTTGAGGTTCATCGAGTCCATAAACCCTAACTCCCAAGGACTCTAGACTTTGAATAGCCTTTTCCACAGAAGGCATTCTTCCATATTCTTCCTTTGCTCTTCTGTCAGGTCCTTTATTCTGGACTATCTTTGCTGCTGCTAGTTGTATCACGGATACCAGTGCTTCGAGCTCCTTTTGACTGAAACTCCCTTTCTTAATAAACTCAATTTCCTATAACTCAGACAAAGTTATGAGTGAAGATGTATTCAAAGTATGAGCTAAAAAGGATACGAAAAATGATGATTACCGCTTTATCAGCACTAATAAGTGATCTAAATAAGAGAATGCACAGATCATCATCAAGAATGTTAGGATCATCTGGCTTGCCCAACGCTCCTAATATTTGCTTATTATCTTTTGGACGGTCAAGTATTAGCTGCCATGCAACTGCACTGAAATAAACGTGGATCCACACAACCAAAGCTATAACAGTCATTGAACAACTAACAACATAGATAAACTGCATGGAGTAAAAAGGAATTTGGACCAACCTATCCCAAGCACGCAATCTCATATCGCAGCACCACCTCGATCCTCTACTTTAACTCCCAAATTTGAAACAAGGGTTGAAATTAATCTGGGGATGTCACAGGTGGAGGTATTTGAAATTTTATTGTAACCTGAACAAGTGAAATACTAAAGCATTGCATAAAGTTGACACTAAATTCTGAAAACCCAGCTTGCAAGCAACGCAGGTCTCAGGGTGTGCAAACTGTAATTACTGGACAAACAATAATTTGAAAGAAAGAATAAAAACATAAACCAACCTTTTGCCCCTTAACAGCCACAGTGAAACGCGGATACGAACCATACTGCAAGCCTTTACTTTTCAGCATATCTTCCAATCTCTGACGTTCTTTTTTAGCGATAGCCTCCAAATCAATCTGATTCGACTCAGATACTGGAATAGAAGCCTTTGCAATACCCTGGATACAAAAAAATTAAATAACATAAAGGACGGACACAATAACCTTACAAACAAATATCTAACGCAACTGAAACAATGGAAAATGTCAAAATTCTCACGAACCTCATCAGTTTCTGCACGAACAACTTCTCGGTCCAACACATTCAATCCAGCCAAACACGCCAATGCAAAAGGTAGCATAGCATACATCCTCAAACTCCTATCCTCCTGTACTACCGGCTTAACTAATCCATAACCCCCTCCTTTACTAAAACCTACAATTCACACACCATCAAAATCATTCATACACTATTTTCATAACACTCAACTATAAAATCAAAATCCTTACTCGAAAATCGTCTGGCCGGAGAGAGCGAGTGCGATCCGGCAATCGATCTACCTAGGGTTTTGCAAGCACCGACCGACCTCGCAGCTCTACTAACCAACAATCTCGCTGTCGCCATTTTTCAACCAAAACGACGACGAATCGATCAACGACTTCCGAAGAGGACTCCGGCGTGTTGCGCAAGAAGCTGCTTATTACTAACTATTAGAGAGGTTTAAGATAATCAAATCTAGATTAGTCGCAATTGGCGGTTTATGTAATCCGATTGGACCGGTGTATTAGATTCACTCGACCCGACATGTGCACACCGGTTCGACCGTTATCTGTTGATTTATTTTGAGTCGGTTGAAAATCGAAGTTGAAATTTTTACAAGTTGGTAAAGATGTATTTTACTGAACTAGAGGGGCTGATGTGTAAATATATAATGAGTGGAGAGTTTGATTGTGTAATTGTAATTAATTTAATATTAATATACTTTTTTACTAAACAAACTTCGAAGACTAAAAAGATTAACAACGCCACTCCCATCGTTACTAACGCCACCCAAATCGCCGCCGCTAGTGGCGGCGTTGACTCCGCTCTTGCAGCTTTTCAAAACCTTCGCTTTACAATTTTTCCGACTATCTGAAACTTCACTAGATGCTAATGATCTCGGGACCATCGACGAACCACCGCGACGGGCCTGCCAGACCGGACTACTTCGACCGACATGGACGCCGGGACGTCCGGGACTCGCCGGCCATTTTCTCGACTTGGACTCACCACCGGAGTTACTTCTTGAACATGGGGCACTGCTGACTTTTCTGGAAGTAGCGATTTTGGGTCTAGCGCCGCCGTTTCCGGCGGACCTGCTACGTGAAAACGGCCATATGTTGATGTTGAGCTCCGCCGAGGTAGTGGCGCTTCCGTGTCCTCCTCCTAACTTCCTCTCACGCTTCTTCTTTGTCTCTACTTTCTGATCAGCTTTCTTTACATGGTTTTTTAAACATGTCTTTCCATCTTCTGGATCCTGAAACCACCGGC
This sequence comes from Sedum album, assembly GCA_006409495.1. NCBI lineage: Eukaryota > Viridiplantae > Streptophyta > Magnoliopsida > Saxifragales > Crassulaceae > Sedum > Sedum album. Next base: position 26,155 of record QZGG01003048.1, read on the forward strand.
GACGGCGCAGTCAGCTCTGGCCCAGCTGGCATAACATCCTCATTTTCTTGAACAACGGTCGGTTTGGTTGGCGGAGGGACGAGGTCGAGTGGGAGGAGGACGCCATCAACGAAGAGCTCGTCAGCGGAGAGGATATTAGGCTGAGGGATTGAAGGGTTTCTGACCATCCAAAACTCGAATTCTGGTGAGCTGGGGTGTGTACAAAGTGACCTGTCGTCTCGATTTGGGTGTAAAGATTCGAGCTTTATGGGATTATCCATCTGGGTATTCGATTTGTTGCTGTAAAAGGATGAGTTTAGGGTTTGGGATTTGAAGAGGGAATGTAGGAAGGAGAAGAGGAGGGAAGAACAGAGTGGAATGAAAGGGATGTGGGTTTGCATTTATTGAGTTTGGTGCTGAGAGTGAAGGACCAGTGCAACAAATCAATGCTGACAATTTCGTAGTAATATGTTTTCATTTAAAAAATGGTAATAATATGGAGGGTACCTTTAATTTGGTCAGGTTATAAAATACTCCCTCTGTCCCACTAAGTTTGTCCACTTTCCTTTTTTAGCATCCCCTAATGTTTGTCCACTTTCCTTTATTCTCCACCACACATTCTACTCTTTTACTCATTTACTTATTATTTATTATTCTCAACCACACATTTTATACCTTTTTTCTATCTTAATTTGCGTGAAAATGGTGCTTTTGGACAAACTCACCGGGACAGAGGGAGTATAACTAAGATTTTTTTAAATTGACAAATTTGTATTTTTTTTTGTAAAATGTTGTGAATTAGTTTTTTTGATAGCAGTTACAATGAGTACAATTCGTCTAAGATCTCATATATGAGAATCTTATTCTAATCACTAGTAGCACAGGTCACAACGGACACCTTCACTCAATCATTGACAAGTATGTTTAGCCAATCAAGCGTGCATGTCTCTCCGCTCTGCTTACATGACCACTTCATGAACACCGACGCGAACAAGCCCCAAGTCCAAAGGCAAGCAAGGAAGAAAGTCTCCTGCACAACACACACACCTCGCTCACGCGGGAGGAAAAAAAGACGTCCTCGCACGAGACGGGAGGAATGAAGCCCCAGAAAAAATCTGAGGAAAAGTGGTGAAGCGGGAGGAAAAAGACGTCCTCGCACGAGACGGGAGGAATGAAGCCCCAGAAAAAATCTGAGGAAAAGTGGTGAGCCGGGAGGAAAATGTTGTGAATTAGTTAGACTGTTAGAGTAACAATGGTAAAATGAGTCAAACAATAATAGAGCAGCGGTCTAACGGTCAATCATTCAATCTCTATCTATAAATGTTGATGATTCAAATTCTCATGAGTATATTTTGTGTGGTGTGAAAAGTATTAGTTTTGAATTTAAGAAAAATATCTAACGTAAGTTCATACGCAGTCGACCAATATATTGTATATCTAAAAATGCAGACACCTGTTGTCTCTCATAAACAACAATGGAAAGGCACATGGTGTATACAATAACATACTGAAAACTGAGACACTGATGTAGGAGAGGTGGCAAGAGCACAATTGGAAGACAGGTACAGTAAGATTGAGATCTGTTGTCTTGCTTGCATTGCTAGATTAGATCAGAGGAGACATTTACAATTCTCAAACGTGGGTCAGTTGGAGTTTTGAATGAAGATGATAATGTGATGATAGTTGAGGTGGAAGTACACAAATATGAAATATCGATGTTGACTTGATAGTCTTTAATTGGAGCGTTGACATTCTTTCCTTCATGATTTATTCACTCTAATGATGTATACCTTAATCGCAATCATTAGAGATAATTGAGAAGCTTAGGATTGTAATCATAAGCTCAATCAACCTAATGACCAACTCAAGCAAAGCTTTATTGCAAGAAACACAATTGTTTTAAAAATGAGGATTTGAATTTTGAGGACAGTGACAACGTTGTATAAACATGCAACTGTTGTAGACAGTGGCAGAGAGAAAACAGAGTCACATTTTTTAACTTTTCAAGTGTAAAAAGCGTTACCATATGACTTTGTTTGTCACTTTGTCTTTGTCCAACATTGAAATATTGAAATATTGAATGCAGTTCAGAGAGACTGGTTGACGTGAAAATGATGTTGTAGCAGCCGGTTGGGAACTGGAACTGTCTGTTTGTGATCTGAAAAAGCTTTTCATCAATCAATGCGTAA
>QZGG01003049.1:0-28315 GCA_006409495.1 Sedum album
GCTGCTGCTGTAGTTAGTACTGTAGCTTCTAGGCAAATCCTAGTTGCTAGTAAAAACTTTGATTTAAAAGATCAGTGATAAAAAGCCAGGAAAAAGCCTGCTCTGATACCAACTGACGAAGCGGAAGCTTAGGATAAATAACCAAAAGCACAAGCAATGCGATTGGGAAAGGATAAATCTAGAAAATAACTAGATAATATCAAAAACTTGATTTTATTAAGAATAAAGATGTGAAAATTACAAGAATAAAACTAACTTTAAATACTGAAACAAAATTATAAGTCTAACTAATTTTAAAGATGTGGGATAAAAACAACTAATTTAAATAAGGCCCACTAGGCCCGTATCAATACGTATAGAACATGGATATGAAAATAAGCATGAGTGAAATATTTAAAAAAGTAAAAAAAGAGTAATAGTTTGAACTGGTAGTCAACGTTGACCAGATGATGGGACAATCGGTTTTTTATGGCGGTTATCCAACGGTACAAATCGTCTAATATCTCATACATGAGAAGTCTATTCTAATCATTAGTGATACATGTCACAATTAATATCTTACTCAATTATCGACAAACATGTATTAATCATTCAAGCGTGCATCTCTCCGTGACGAGACATCACTACTAAAAAAATAATAGCAGCAGCTTGAATTTTGATTTGTAATGTTTTTATTGAATTTGAAAATGAATTGCTGAGATTTGATTACATCAAACATCATTGATGAAGGAATTGATCAGATTTCATGAGTTCTTTACAAGCTGGTCGGAGTAAATCTCCATGCAAATAAGAGCAATGAGTTTCACCCAGGCTTGTAAAAATATCAACTTTTCCACTCCATCCACTACTCTTAAGTTGTTCAACGAATGCGTACCCTCTTTTATTGAGACCAAACTGATCTTTCTCTGCTACGAAAACTAGCAACTTCTCTGAAAGAATCTGTTTCAAATCTGATTGAACTGGCTCGATCCTTGGATCTTTAAGCCCTTTGTTGTCCGGACAAACATACACCCACATTTCATCCACTATGGCTACCGCACCGGCAAAGTATGGATCGCCTAGCACTGTTCCAATCAGCCTTACTCCATTTGGTAATTTGGTTTTACCTGATCAGTACCAAACAAAATATTAACAACAAATTTCGTATAGCAACTATCAAATGAGATATTATCTTGATACTTGATTTTGAATAATAAATCTAATGAATGAGATGGAAGCGCAGCTAATTAGTGCGAGTATAGAAGCCGCGTCGGTTTGATTTTTTTTCTATAATCTCAAAATTGCAGTACCTGCTTTCACAATCAAATTGTATGCTATGTTGGCTCCAGCGCTATCTCCAGCTATAAAAAGTTTGGTTAAATCAGCATGTTGGTTCAACCAAGGCTCAGCTCCATCGCCACTAGCATGAGACGAGACCCATTGCAATGCGGTCCAACAATCATCATAACAAGCTGTGACTGGATTCTCCGGTACAAGACGATATTCTACCGAGACAATATAGCCCTAGTCTCACTAGCCAAGAGAGACACATATGTATGATATACTGAAGAAATGCAGATTCACACGCAAATCCTCGTCCGTGAGTGTATAGCACAATCGGGAGTTTCTGATCGATTGAAGTGATTTTAGTAGAAAAATACGTACCGATACCTCGGGAGATATGATAAAGTCTTTAGACTTAACGCCCGTTTTTGGATCATCAGTAGGAGGAGTATGTCCCATTTTACTGTCTTCTCGACATGGCCGTCAGCATAGACTTTGAAGATGATGAAGTCGTGAACTACTACATCGGACATTGTTGGTTTGTCAATTGTGATAAGTTGGATTGTAACTCATGACTTCGTTTTGTAGATCACTAAGAGACATTATCGCACGTGCTTGCATGAGTGGTTGTTGTGGACACGAGACGTGTTTAAGATTGAACCATTGACGTCGCATCGGCTGCTGATCCAAATCCTTCAATGTGCAATTATTGGATAGAATATGTGTGGTTCAAAAAAAGAGCTAAAGGTCACACATGAGCTGATAACAGTTTTACTAGTACTCCCTCCGTCCCAATTTGAGTGGCCCATTTGAGAACTTTCACGGTTTTTAAGAAAATTGAAAAATGTGAGATAAAAAGTAAGAAAGAGAATGAGTGAGATAAAAAGTATGGAAGAGAGTGTAAATGTATAGGTAAAAAAGTTTCTATTTTAGGAAATGGGAAGATCATTTTGGGACATCCAAAAAAGAAATGGGACACTCATAATGGGACGAAGGGAGTAGTAAAAAAGTGTAATTAGCTTTGTAGGGAAGTCAACGTTGACCAGAAGATGATGCACCATACGTTAGTGAAGAGTTGCTACCGCACTAGTAATATTTCATCATCTTATAACAACGCCGTAATAGTCAACGTTGACCAGAAGTTATACAACAATCCGAAACATCGACGTCGTTTGACACACGGCCACGCTATCACGCAAAAACATTTTCTGATGGCTGTTTCATTCCACAGTTGAAGGAAGTCAGTGATATGAAACCATTGAGGCATTGACAGAGTTGTTAGAAATAAATTATCAGAGTAGCGCAGCGGAAACATAAATGGCGTGACCCAGGATCGTAATAGCCATATTGGTGATTAAGCATAATAAACTGAATTGTATAAAGTGCGTACCTTGATGCGGAAGCTTTAACATCCTAATGGATCCGTATGATAAATAATAAACTTGAAACAACAAACCTGAGTTGTGTACGCAGTACACCGGGTTGGTGCTTCCAGCCTAGCCGGATGTCCCTATTCAACACACTGCTGAGAGTCACAGAGTATTGAGAACATTACGGTAGACCGGGGACCATAACCCCTATTTATAGATGTACACTAGCATCTATAAACGAGATAATTATCAAATCCGTCTCTCAAAGATATTGATAATTATCTCTTTGGTATCTACACAGGATATTCCCATGACTATAATTATCACACCAAAATCTCAACCAATATTTGATCACTTAAATTGATAGATTTATCTTTAATAATAGCATATTTAAATATTCGATAAATATTACGGTCCCATAATGAATATTTAATAAAATATTCCAACAATCTCCCACTGGACCGAATATGCAATCGAATATCCTTAAAACTGAAGTGTGCACCAAATTGCTATTATTTCAAAGTGTGATCCAAACAATCCCGTCCATTAACTATGCTAACATAGGATCAAGGCAGCCTTCGTAATCATATTTCGTTACTGGACCGAGCTTGTCACGTATGCTAACACAGCTAAACGACATGGATCAATCATGGGTGTGTAGCATGGAAATTACATGCAATGTGATCAGCACATGCCTATTTCCAACTGGTCCCAATGCGAGATCAACTGAACTTTCCAGAGTGTACAGTGCAACCTTATTCTGCAGAACTTAATACAAATGCATGCATAAAGCTTTGTATAATATAGAGCGACATAATAACTCCCACTGAATCCGATATCAATTGAGACGTCTCTCAAAAGATCTTAGTTAACTTAAGTGGCGCCATAGTGGAGTTTAACACCAAATGCTCTACATTATTCTTTCACTCTGTACTTTATGTTCACAACAAAGAATCTGAATTCAATGATCTTTCACACTGATTATTCTAAGTTGTAAACTGAACATGATTAAGTCAACATCACCAAATAACTGAATAGTTTTTAACCTTATCGGAAGTATTAATGTGATAGTGACCTTTAACCATATTCCTAAATCGATGCCTTATAATTTGCTAGTCTAGTGCTGACGTAGACAAATTAAGATTTATAACAAATCATGTAGGTCATCATCATAAGCGATCTCGACTTGCTGGACATCCGTTAGTGAGCATATCTCCTTTTTATTCTCTTACTTTAAATTCAATTTTAAATTTTTGAAATACTTGCACAACATGTGATATATGTATGTACTTCCGAATACATACACAAAATCAATCAAAATTTAACGTGTATCACAAGTTCCATCAAAACAAATCCTTACTCCCACCGAACTGTGATATACGTTAACTGAAGTTGTAGTCATCTCTAATCCGAATGAGAAGACAATACAACAACTATTTCAAATACCATCAATTGACATAAAAATGTCACCAAAGTTGTTATTGAGAATATTGAGTTTGACACATAATATATTCTTAAAATTCTTATGGGGAGTGAAACCAAATCTCTCCCCCAAACTCAATATCCTCAAACATATGAGATTTCTCTCGCAAAATATGATGATATTGTCATAATTGTGCATTAAAGCACCCAAAGTGTTGTGCATTTATACTTTTTAATAAAAAATAACCTTAATATTATGCTCACCATAACATTTAAAAGAAGATTTTGACATTCCAAGATACCGATACAACATTAATAGCACGTCGGAGGACTATGATATTAACTGTAAGTGATATCTTGTTGTAGTGATCAAACATTGACGATAAGGTATGTGCAATAATAAGACATCGGAGGATGCAATTATTATCCACATAAATTAACCAAATAATCGCCACACATTTATCACCACAGGTACATATGTAGTCACAATAGATATTAATGTGCGGAGGCCTAAATTAATATCCATGCAAAATACACAGTACTCCAACAAACCAAATATAATAACATATACATGGATACGCCACGGAGGTGGTCAAGTATTCCACTTCAATTAAAATATTCAGAAAGTTGGCTTTAGGGTTGAATGCCAAATCATTCAATTAAATCTTAAGTAATGTTGGTTCCTTGATTTTATGATTCCTTAATAGTACAAATCAACCAAAGTCAATTTGAACAAACCGAATGAACCATAAGTGATTGATTTGTCTAATAAATCCTAAATTAGAAAAATCCAATCATTAAATGAATCAACACATCTTAAACCAAAAGTGAACCAAAATAGGTTCCATAATAAACCAAATTGAAAGAGTGAACCAAACCAGTCCAAACGAACCGAACCGATTCAATTTGAACTGAACCGAATGGTTCAATCCTCCTTCCCAAATTGAAAACTTAAATTAGGGTTTCATACTTAAAACAAGAACTACTGCCATATAATATATCCAGCGCTGCCACCGACGTCTCCATCATGTGAAGGTGCCATCATCAAACCAAAGGCCCATATGCTCTATCCTCTGAATATTACTTGAGCTGCTAGCTAGTACCGAGCATACAGCTTAACCAAAATGCTTAATGTCATCACACTGCATATCCCGCGCCGCTTGCATGTATTGCGTTTTTGTCATCCCAAAAAATACGAACAGGACGACGAACAGTAGCTGGGTGGTTGTCAATCTTTATTAGAACACCTGATAATCTCAAACTCGGCTTTCCAAAATTTGAAAAGTCAAATCCACGCCATTCATACGTGGCAAAACAAAAGAAGGCGAAAGTGTGAAAACATAAAGCAAATATGCGTGTACGATTTAACCGATACTTCTTACACTTAATTCATCAAATATGGAGGCGCTCTGATACCACTTGTTAGAATTAAATAAATTAAAGTTGCGCAGCGGAAACATAAATGGCGTGACCCAGGATCGTAATAGCCATATTGGTGATTAAGCATAATAAACTGAATTGTATAAAGTGCGTACCTTGATGCGGAAGCTTTAACATCCTAATGGATCCGTATGATAAATAATAAACTTGAAACAACAAACCTGAGTTGTGTACGCAGTACACTGGGTTGGTGCTTCCAGCCTAGCCGGATGTCCCTATTCAACACACTGCTGAGAGTCACAGAGTATTGAGAACATTACGGTAGACCGGGGACCATAACCCCTATTTATAGATGTACACTAGCATCTATAAACGAGATAATTATCAAATTCGTCTCTCAAAGATATTGATAATTATCTCTATGGTATCTACACAGGATATTCCCATGACTATAATTATCACACCAAAATCTCAACCAATATTTGATCACTTAAATTGATAGATTTATCTTTAATAATAGCATATTTAAATATTCGATAAATATTACGGTCCCATAATGAATATTTAATAAAATATTCCAACAAGAGTAACTTCAAAGACACTTCGCAACATTCTACTTTATAACAAGGACATTATTAAGGATCAAACAAACATGTTTAGGGCTTTAATGACTCGTTTAAACTTGATAAGTCAAGAATCACAATCCTAACCATCAGATGTCACTTGTAATATTGTCAACTACAAACCATGTTTAATAACTTCTTAAGTGGCTGCTGTTGGGATTTAAAGATTGGATTAATTTGATTACTAATCCAATTATATTAATCCTTAGATTAACATTTATGTTTCCAGTATCATCACATATTCCCCTGCCTAACTCAATAATTGACAATCAATCAATTTCTTAAATTTTTAAATAAAGTTGCATGCTTGTAATCCAAGTTGTAGCTGATGTCAATTACCTTACTGTGTTGAGTCTTCTAGACCCTATTGTTTTTGTATCATACATTGAGAATCATATGTTCCCAACATGTCATGCAAAATCATTAAAAACAGTTCATACAAAATGCATCATATTCAAATGAGTGTTGTTTGATGCACTACATTTTTGCGTTAATTTTATAATAAAATATTATATTTAAATTTACAATAATGATAAAATATTTATATGAAAAGGAGAGGCGGCTTTGAATGAAAACTCTGGCTCGCCCGCACCACCAAAATCAGACACCACACCATTAGCTTCAACTCATCCTTCTTCATCGTCAGTCAAAATCAAACCATAGAACGTTGACCATACGCCACACCAACCCAAACCTATTTCGTATAAATCAATTATCAACAAATCTTAATCTTTAAACACACACAGACAGACACTGAAAAAACATGGAGACATCAGAAGTTGCTCTGGTATCATTCTCACCTCCGGCTACAGATTTCAACTTCGACAGCGGCTGTTCAACTCCCTACATCAGCGCACCATCAAGCCCAGCTCGGATACCCGATTTCTTTAAATCTGATTCTCAACTCGTTCACCAATTCTACCGTAAAATTCCATTGTTTGAAGATGCTGAGCTCTCTCCGCAATCGTTAGATCAGAGAAGCGGTGTTTCGGCTGAACAAGCTGATTTTGCGTTCGATTTTGGTAGAAGGAAGTGATGGGTATGAGTCAGTTTTTGCTGAGGAGCTCTTCGATGGTGGAAAGATCAAACCTTTGAAAACAGAGCTCAAAGTCAAACTAGTCAAAACTGAGGTTAATTCCATCCGAAGCCCGAAAGTTTCACCGAAACATCGATCATCATCCTCTCCTCTGTGTGAATATTCAAGAAGCTCCGGCGACGACGTTGGATCACTGGCACCGGAGATGGCGAAGAGTCGAGCAGTGTCGTTAGTCAACGAAACTGTATCGTTTTGGGACATATTTCCGTTCTTTAAGCAGTACAGAAAATGGAAGCTTAAGAGTCTCCTCTTCCGCAGCGCATCGGAAGGACGAAACGACGTCGTTGGCAGAAGCTCGAGTCTACAATCAAATGAGAGTAACGCTGCAGATACCCGAAACGACGCCGTGAGTGTCTCGAGCTTCCGGTCTAACGAGGGTAGACGAAGACGGGCGAGGTCGGTTTCGGCTCATGAATTGCATTACACGTTGAACCGAGCGGCTTCTCAAGAGTTGAAAAGGAGGACTTTCTTGCCTTACAAGCAAGGTCTCCTCGGTTGCTTGGGGTTCGGTAATTCCTCTGACGTATTTTCTTCCGTTGGATCGATGACACGTGGATAATTGTACGGCCTTGAATGCTGTTAAAGTGATTAGTTTTTCAAGATTTGTTGATTTTGCTTAGATGAAGGGAAGGCAAGCTGTGTGCTGTGGTGAACTCAATTAGGGAGTTAATCATGCGGCTCTGACGAATGGGGCTTGTTGAATCATTGTGAGAAGTTAGTTTATGATTTTGGGGAGGGGGTGAGGCACACTGTGGCTGTGGCTGATGATCATCACAGGGTTGCGGAAAGATGATGATTGCGGTGTGTTGCTTGGTTTTCACGAGCCTAATTTGCGGCGGGTCTCTCAGGGAAAAGAATACTAGTTGATATATGAAAGCCTAAATATGACTCTCGTTACACTACATGTAGCTGCACTCCAATTGAGTACATGACCATTCCAATGTAAACTTGTGTTGGTAAAATTTGCACTGGCGTTTTTACATATATATTTTCGGTCTGAGTATCATTTCACAATACTAGACTACACTGACAACTGGCTGAACAAACTTTCTCGCTTCTGGTTTGTTGTAATGTAGAGTCCGATAATTTAGAGAGGGCAGCCTGCCAATAGATTATGCAGCTGTTTTTACAAGACTTCGGGTGGACACTCCGTGAAGTAATTTCACAAATCCAAGAAAGCTTAGCTTCCCATCTGTGTGCCTGATCCAATCATGAAGAACAGCATGAACTGGAACTGAAGTGCTAAGTCCAAGCTCCTGAAACGGTATAGACCAGCTATGTCAATCTTCTTTGGTCATAGTGGCTTATCTCTTATGAAAAGAACTTGAATTGAAACTACAATATTGTCTTTCATTAAGTTTGAGTAAACAAACTTCAATGGCATAGTAACATACCGAGGCAAGTTCTTCAATCATGATGGCTCTATTCCCATCCCTGTCAAATATCTCATAGGCACACCTAGCATGTTGCTCCCAACGATCAAGTGCCTCCAGTTGATGAACGCTCAACGCAGCAGCACAAAATTCTTCAAAATCCATCCTTCTATATTGTAGTGCGTTCAGCTATGAAGACACGAGATTAATCAACTTTCTGGTCAGACATGGAAACGTATAAATTATTCACAAGGTTAATCAGTACCGAGGTTAGGAAGTCAGGGACGTGTGAGTCTTTCATAGCATCTGTTGAATTTATTGCCAGGGCCTAGTAAGAGAGCACAAAGTAAGCAAACAAGACTACTGTAGCAGCAAACAACCAGACTATGTGAAGTGAGGAGGAAAATGCAAACCAAAGCAACTTGACAATTGGCAAGAAGATAGAATGACAACTCACCGTTCTTATATTTTCAAATGCTATGCTGCCGTTTTTATGTGGCTCGAAATGTGAAAACTGTTCCTTTAGATAGAATAACTCATCCGCTGTTAGTGTCTTAGCCAATGCCTGCCACGTTATGAGCACATCAGATTTCAAGTTTCTTTTTAAAGTACATTTAAATGTATAAGTAAATTATCTGAAAGAATTTCACACACCCTCAGAGCAGCCTTGCGAAGAGACGAGGAACGCATGTACGTCTTCATCTGTCTAAATATATGGATATCAAGAGGGATTATAACGTCGCTATAGTTTTTGAGCCATGGATGACCTGTAGTGCACAAATCGTAAGATTATTGTGGTGTACAATGAAGATTACTAGAAATAATATCATGCCACACTCACATAATGCTTGAGTAGCACTCATTCTTTTGCGAGGATCTTTGTTCAGTAAGCGTTTCACAAAGTCTTTGGCTTCTGATGACAATGAAGGCCATGGTGCTTCATCAAAGCCAGGAACGGCCTTAAGAACGGACCGAAAAATTCCAGACTCAGTTCTCGCCCAAAATGGCCGACTTCCACATAAAAGAATGTATGCTATCACACCAACACTCCATACATCGGCCTCTGAAGTGTAAGACCTATGCAAAACTTCAGGAGCCACATAATATGCACTTCCCACAATATCATTGAGCCGTTCATCTGCATATAAAAAATATTGCCATAAAACAGCTATGTTGAGCTGGAGAGAAACGACCCGGTAACATATGAACATGTCGAAGTGTGACCAGAAATCAAACCTGGTTTCACATAATCTGATAAGCCAAAGTCAATAGCTCAATAGAGAATGGTCCTCCTTTGAAGTGTATAAGAAATTCTGACAGTATAAAATCATTGCGTAAGATTGCAGCAATTTACATAACATGGGCAAAAGGAATATCAATAAAGAGCATTGTATCGTCATTGTCTGAGTTTGGACACATCCATCTTTCAACAAGGAAAAACAATTCTTTAGTGCATTTTCAAGAAAATACATAGATGCTCACCTCTGGCTTAAGGTCACGGTGTACAACACCCTGGAGATGACAAAATGCTACTACATTTAGTATCTGTACCATAACAGCCTTTGCATCACTTTCCGAATACTTTCCACCTCTAAAAAATGGGCAGTATATTGCCAAGTTAGGAGCTAAGTAACATCATACATGTCTTTTTTAAGGGACAATATCAGAGTAAAAATACCTTGAAAGTATTCTGTCCAAAAGCTTCTCCTTTACATAATCTGGATGATGAGAAAACACATTACTTAGGTTCAAAGGACCATGTTTATGAAGCTTGAATGTATACTAGTTATATATAAACATATATAAGAAACTGTAACGATAATATTGTCATGTTACACTTCTGACCACTTAAACTAGTTAAATATGGTATTCTGAATTTTCCGTAAGATTTATCAATGGAATTGGAGCTAATGTGTGTCTTGAGAGTGATTGCATAATGGGATAACTTACTCCATGACAATGTAGACGTTCTCTTGGTCTTCAATACATCATGAAACTGCACTAAGTTGTCATGTCCTGACAAAGCTCTCAATATTTTCACTTCTCTCCTTACATCCTCAATTGCAATAGCTGTTGTCATCTGCAATTAGATTGGATCTTTATAAATTCTCAACAAGATAACGTAAAATGTCACCCGTAGAAAAACTGGATGCAATTTAACATTATGAAAGCAGTCATTTGAACAGTTTTCAATCGATAAAAATCTACCTATTTTGTTTGTCAGTAGCAATATTCTTTGTTACTTTTATGGCAAGAAATGGAGGCTAACATAGCTAAAAGCAAGAGTATCGTTCACAGAAGATTTTCCAATAAGCATTCCAAATTGAACTCTAATATTCCACACCCATCGTATCCTGTTTTAACTTATGAAGATTCTCCTAGCAGAAAACATGAATAAAAACTTCATCCACAAATCAAACAAAATGAGAGCTTTGCAGCAACAGTCTGAAAGGCCATTTTGGACGTTCTAACAATGGCCGAAAATCTATATAAGAACATTCCAAACCACAAAAACTTTTGGAAAGGACAAACTGTGGAACCTAACCATGTGAAACAACCATTTAACAGTCAAAATACATCAAGAATTGGCCTTCAGTTTCAACTCTACTGCATTCAAACAAAGACAAATGGCAGTGCTTGCACAGTATTTGTAACTCAACAGCTATGCAGCAATATCCAATAACAACTTACCTTCGCCTTGGGGATCACCTTCACAGCAACCTCCTGACCCTTCATCTCACCCTTCAAACCCTTAGCACAACAAGTATACCCAAAATGGCCTCTCCCTACCTCCGCCCCAACCTCATACTTACTCTTAAACTGCTTAGAAAACCCAAAGCTTCTATCCAGCCCTACTCCTCCATCGTCACCCTCTCCTTCCTCCCCTTCTGGTATCGTCACATCCACCTTCTTCTTCCCATGCCTCCGCGCCAACGCCGCTTTAATATGCTTCGCTGGCGACGGTGGCGGAAACGGCCGCTTGAAAAACCTCCCAGGCGTTGAATTTGCACTCTTATTGTTCGCCGGAGAGGACTTTTTAGAAAACAACGAGTGCGCCGGACTCGGACTATAAAAGGGATAGAACGGTGACTTCTTCACTGCCTCGATCTCCGCAACCGGCGACCTCTTCACCTCATCCTCCGCCGCTAACTCCTCCTTCGTCGCGAACGGATTCGCCTTCTGCGGCTTCGACGTGCAGATCCCCATACCAAAACAAATCTCCACACACTCTACAGTCTACACTCTCCGATCAAACCCTAGAAATCACACCATCCCGATCATCATCAACCGCATCTCCTTATCCTAGGGTTTCAAATCATACAACCAAATCCCAACCTCCGACCACTCTACAGCAGATCCGGCGACCGGAGCCGGTGTGACTCACACCAGAATCGAATCAATTCGAATCTTCAGAACCAAATCATCTTAGTCCAAACGAACGGCGCGGATCGTAGTAGAGAGATAGGCAAGAGCAGAAGAGTGCGGAGGAAGAGACGGTGTTGAGCTGTGGAGAGTATTAATGGAGGAAGTTGGAGAACGATATAATGACGATAAATTGGTTTCTCAAAATATCGTCGATTAGGAAAGAGAGAGAGGTAGAGGAAGAAGATTGATTGTGCTGCTTTGCTGTAACTGCCACGTGGCGAACGTGTATAGAAATCTACGCAGTCGTTGAAGTGCAGTTCGTGTGATACACTGTGTGCGGTTGTACTGTAAAGTTATATAGTGATGAGTTGACTGGTCAAGGCGGTCAACGAGGTCAATTAATGATTTCGACATAATACCAAGTTTTGTGGTTGTGACATGCATTAAATTAAAGTAGGATTATTTAGTAATTTAATTGAGTGTCTACTAAATGTTTTGTCTCTAATGGTCATTAAAATTATAGTGTTACTTTAGGGAGCAATGGGACCACTTCTTTTGACCACAATTCATTACAATAATAATTCGATCCCACTTAATTTATTTTAAGATGTTCACTTTTAAGCTGTCCACAGTGACATGTTCTATCCCATTTGCACAATTTCTTGACTTCTCAAATATGATAAATGAAAATTACTTTTATAAAGAAAATGACGTATACATCGATCATCAGTACCTCATACAAAAATAGTTAAATACTTAACTATGACTTTTTAGCTTGTAAATTATTTTTAAATATTGAAAAACTTGTAATAGTGTGATCAGCACTGCATCTTCCTTGGCTAGTGGATGTTTGAATGTTAATGGAAGCGTTTGTAGAAAGGGTAGATAGCGAATTTCATGAGGCCAGTGCCACAATGGATGCCATTGTGCTCCCCACAAGCAAAGAAGTATGGTTTCTTCCATGACTTGAGCTTATACTCGAAGCCTTTTCCGACTCCTTGGTTCGTGTTTGCTAGTAACTTGGCCTTCTTTAAGTCGCAATTCATGTAGCTCTTTAAGTTGGGCAATAGGTAGACGCTGTGGGCGAACGGAACTGCCTTGCTCGGTGCATCATACTTGAACACTAAAACATATGATAGACGTTTATATAATGTTATTCGTAAGAGTAAAACATTAAACTGTAAATTCTGAAATAGTCGAAATTATATGAATAATATTTTTAGTAAGGATTTTTCTTTACCTAGTGTATCATCTTGGAAAAAGGGTCCATTTTTACAGCCCATCCGAGTAGTTGAATCCAAAGCGCCATTTTTCTGCTCCACCGATGATAACCTTTCTTGGTTCTTTGGTTGTATGGTTAAACATAGGCCATCGACCAAATGCCCCAAATGGGGGCATGGCCGTCTGGTTGAACGAGGGCCATTGCCCTCTAGCCCCGGACGAAGGAAATGCAAAGCTCACATTCAACATTAAAGAGCTCAAAAGCAACACTAGCACAACTTGGACATAGCTCAAACCCATCTCACCAATCTCTCACTCAAGTGTTGCTAAACTGTATTTGTATGTGCTGAAAGTGATGGTTTGTATAGAGTAGAAGAAGTTGAGGTTTATATAGAGTTTGAGGACTAGGAAGTGTTGAATGCTGAAAATTGACTTAATTGGATTTGGTGGGTGAGATTCAATTAATGAACAAACATGTTTGTATGGAAAAGCTGCCCTTGTGCCATGATTTCTCCCAAGGTCAAGAAAAATGATCCATTTCCACCATTTTGGCTTCAGTTTTGACAAAGTTTGATATGGGTTAGTTTTAGTGGCACTAGGGATGATTTCAATGTCAACAAACCATTTATTCCTAAGCAATTACTCAATGTTTTTGACAATAGGAGGATTGATGTCTTGGAATAGTGTCCTTACGATACGCATACATGACAATACCATGACGCAAAAAATGGTGTGTGCAACATCGAATAAACTCGATTTTAAAAAACTTTGAGAAGAGTGGAATCAGGTAACTTGTTAACATGGAAGGAAATTATATTGAAAAACATGTTTTATTCTTCCTCAGTTCAAGAACATAAATGTTCCAAGACAATCAGACCTTAAAAACAAGTAACACAACTTCAGTTCGCAATCCGGCAGTTCTTCCTGATCTGACCATTTGGTGCAGTGATGACACCCACATTCCCAAGCCTAACCATAGACTCTGCATAATCTTTGAACCACACATTCTGATCCTTGGCGTAGTTCACTACCCATGATGCTAGGAGACGATCTGACATCAAGTATAAGTCAGACTGCAGCACGCCACCGTTGCTTAAGAGGTTATTATAGTACGAAAGATCAAACTTGTATGGGCTTGGAGGGTCTAGAGGGTAGAGTTTGTTATCTGATGCTGCGTTGGGGCACGCTGCCAATAAGTCTGTGCGTAGCTTGGGGTTCATTGGAGGATCAGGCTTGCCAGTGCCATTGAAATTGTATAATCTGTATCTGAAGCTCGAGCAACGCGCAAATCCAATAGTATGAGAAGCTGAGAGGATGAGAAGATCTGTGGCATTAAGACCCTTAGCCTTAAACTTATTGTAAATAGCAACAATGGATTCTGTTGGTGCAGGTAATTGTTCATTTGCAGATTTCTCACTTGCTGTTAGTCCATCCCTGCGGCCTAACGGAACGTTCCACGAAGGGCCACCTGACTGAAAATGAAACATTTTCACATCCTCAAAATTTAACAAATAGCTAATGGTTCAAGTAAAATTTGCAGACTTTGGAAAGAGTTTACTTACAGTAACAACTGACTCTTTTGCAGCCAGAGTTAGAATATCAGCACAAGAAACAGTTGATGGGCAAGCTTTCTCAACCTCAGCTTTAATCTGATCAATGACTTCATACCCTCGAACTGAATTTTTATTCTGTACGCGTTCTTTTCTCCTTTGAACATTTTTGTATCATCGAGGAGAATCGAGGCATCACATCCCTGAAAAGAACCACCACACAACAACTGTTAATATTCAAGTACTAAAATCTAAGTAACTCGATCAAAAGGTCAATAAGTATCATTTACATTGACGAGACAGTCAGTGTAGTGCAGCCTAAGGAGGGACGCGGCGATTCTTGGATCAGTTTTAAGAGCTTTCTTTAGGCCATTTGCTACAATGGAGTTTAAATTCGGGCAGGTTTTTGCATAGTGATTGGGATTTAGCAGACTATGAGTAAGTGACGCCGAGAAAAAGAAGAGAGCAATGAAGCAGATAAGCAACTTTGAAGCCATTGGAAGGAGAGGCTGTTTGTAGTTGTGCTATTAAGGCAAGGAAATTCAGATACTTATAGTACTGAAAAAGGGACTCTGGTCGGCAGGATCTTGGCAGCACGTCCACTCAAATTCATAAAAATACGACGGTCCCCATATCGAAAATGCATATAGAAACAAAGTCAGAAATTTAATACCCATGAGGGTATTCCTTCGAGGCATATCAAGATAATAATATCTGAAGAAAACTACGCGTATTCAGCGAGAGGCAAAGATTAAGAAACGTGTTTTTTTAGGAATATGAAACTTGGTTTTAGTGAATAACATGATTTTTTTCGACAAGCTGGAACGAACCCCACATGAAAAAATGCAGCTGGCATATCTCATCATTTGGATTGTTTCCCCGAAAGAGCATATCATATTTTTATTCCATTTCATTATCACTTTTGGGTTCAGTGTACCATGAAATTATTTTCTGTAACTCAAGAAACAACAGTTCACATTCACTAGCTCAGCGGAGAACACTGAATATGTGTAACTATAGTTCCAAAGACTTAATGCAACTTCTTGGTCACCGGATTTGGAAGAAATGGGGATGATGAAAGTATTGCAGATTCATCGCGTCAAATGGATGTAAGCCACTGCGTATTAGCGGCGCGACCACTAAGGTTACTGAAGTGGAATGCTTGAATATCTGGCATCTGCCAGCAAACTATGAAAGTGATAGTCATCATGAACGCAACAACAATTCTGAAAATGGCAAAAAAAGTTCAGAGTAAAAGAAAACATCCGAACCTAAGGGAGAGCAAAAATTTGGCCCATACAGGTCTCGAACCTGTGACCTTCGCGTTATTAGCACGACGCTCTAACCAACTGAGCTAATGGGCCTCTTGGTGTTCACAAAATCAAACAACAAATTTAAACTTTTTATGTCTCCGGAATCCTCTACCAGTCCAAAACTGAAGCGTTCCCTCTCACATCACTGAACTCAACTCCTCACTTGCTCCCCAAAACCCTCGTCGTCTCCGGCGGATTCGACGATTCGAAAATGGGAGGAGAACCGGAACCTAAAGAAAGCCTTAAAAGGAAAATCGGTGACGACATCGAGCTCGCGAAACTCAAGGCTCAAGAACTTGCTGCTCGACTCAACGTCGACGCCGAGACGAAGCGCGCTCGTCTCGAACCTTCGTATGCTACTCCAGTTACTCCCTCCGACGCATTTTCACAACCTTCGTTTTATGGTGCGTGATTTTGAATTTATTAGGGTTTTAGGGCTTTTGTAAAGATCTTTGAGAAATGTGTTTACCATTTTGTCATTTGTTTTGACATATTTGAAGCTGTGTAGAGATTTATTTGATTCTGTTTGAATTGATTTGGTGTGAGATTTCAGTATGTTGCGACTTTGAGTGAGACATTGAGAAATGTCATAGTGATGGTGTTTCTTATCAGATAGCGCAGAGTTACCAGAGTCGTTCAATTTCGTACTCGTCGTATGGATCAGCTCCTACGTCAAGGAAAATTTCTATTCCTAATGATAAGGTAGTTTGTTGTTATAATACTGCTCGAGGTTTTAACCCGATTGGTACTTTTTATGTGAGATACTATGGTTTTTATTGATGTTGGTTGTGGTGAAGGTTGGGTTGTAATAGGCAAGGGAGGGGATACTATAAAGAGTCTTCAACTTCAGTCTGGGGCGAGAATACAGATTGCTAAGGATGCTGACGCTAGTAGTATGGCTTCAAGAGAAGTGGATTTGGTTGGAACAGCAGAGCAAATGAGTAGGGCAGAAGAGCTGATAAACAATCTTCTAGCTGAGGTTATTTTCAGAGGATTTGAAGTATTTATGTGTTTAATCCGATTTGAGTTGATGCTAATTTGTCATTTTTGTGAGTTTTATCTTGCAGGTGGATGCTGTGTGTCTGCTTCAGGGGGTGTGAATCAGGTCCTACAGGAGGAGATCAGATCGTCATGAAAGTTCCTGACAACAGGGTTGATCTATTAGACATTGGTTATTGAATTCATAACCACTGAAGAATCATATTTCTGATAGTTAACAGTTAACCTTTTAGGTTGCATTGCTTATTGGCAAGGGAGGTGAGACAATTAAGACTATACAAAGTAGATCCTGGAGCTCGCATGCAGGTTTGTATTGTTCACATATGTAATTAGTATGTATAAAAGTTAATATTCAAGTTTATTCGCCAAGGTGTTTATTTCTTTTTTTTCATGAATGCAAAGCAGTTGCCAGATTTTATATTTTCCTTATCATCTTTTATTGTACTGACTACTAAAATATTAGTTAGATGGTCTGGAGCATTAAAGAGCATTTTTAAATTTTAGGCTCACTAAAAGAAATGTGTAAGGATTGTTTTTAATTTTGCTTTATATCATTTCATTTTCTTTATTTTACAGATTGTTCCATTGCGCCCTCCTCCTAATGAAATACTAACAGAGCGGTCAGTATTCATAAATGGAAATCAGCAACAAATCGATTCAGCCCAAGAGATGGTAAATGAGATAGTGAGAGAGGTTAGTGATTGTTTTTTGTAGGTTTGTTTTCATGAATATCTATCTATACCTATTTAAGTTCACTTTTTTGATTTGAATCCTTGTTTGAGTCGTCTCTATTCATGCATTCATTTTTTCCAGGGTCGACTGAGAATCCCACCAAGTTCTAGTGCTTATTTTCAACCTGCTTATACCGCCCTGCCAGTTGGGTTCCACCTGGACAAACTCCACACCAGCCATACCAGAGTGGATATGAGTATTCAATTCCTGGTGCTCATCCTTCTCATTCATCTTATTATGGGGAGTATGGTACCAACCCACAGGCTGGGTGGGATCAACCAAACCCGACGCCCGTCCCTCCTCCACAGCAAAGCACGGGCTACAAGTACTATGGACAGGCGGAGCAGACAGGCTTAGCTCCGCCAGCTTATAATTATGGATATGGTCAGCTCCTACTCCAGTCCCTTCCCAAAGTGGCAGTCTAGGATATCCACCTCAACCAGCTGCTTATGGACAAAATTACCCTGGCCAGCCTCCTGCTCCAGTCCCTTCCCAAAGTGGCAGTCAAGGATATCCATCTCAGCCAGCTGCTTATGGACAAAATTACCCTGGCCAGCCTTTGTCTGTGAATCAGCAAAATGCATACCCGACTTATGGTTCAGCTGCTGCACAGCCTACTTACGCACCACCTCCAAATCCAGTTGTGTATAGCCAGGGAGCAGCTACTCAGGTGGGTTACACAGCTCCGCCAACTTCCCTGCCTCCATATGGAACTTCACAGGGCTACTCAGTGCCTCCTATCTCCCAGCCTGTTTATGGAACTTCGTACCCAGTATCATCTCAATCAGCATATGGGGTTCAACAAGGTTATTCAGTACCACCAACTTATAATGAAGCTGGATATGGAGGACAGCAACACCCATCAAAGCCACCCCCACCTTCGTCAGCAATTCCGCCACCATATGCACAATCTGCCAATCCATCTGCCGCCTATGAACAGTCACAACCATCTCAACCTCAGCCAGCTCAAGCTCATGCTTCTAAACCCATCAGTGAAGGAAATGCAACTCAAGTAAAAGACTCTTTTCCGGCCGTCCAAACAACACCTAATTCTTCAAGCAGAGCAGCGTAACACTATCATGGCCCAATGCCCGCTCAATCCCAAGGTATTCTGACTATTCAAAAACATTTGATCTTCTTGAAACTAATGCTACTGACCAGAACAAGGATGTGTTATCTGATGCTCTTAGGCTATCCATGACTATTTTGTTCTCGTATGGTACGTTTATAGTGACTAGAGCTCGACCGTTCTCCTTTTTCCTTCTTCCATCATCTCTCAGGCCCTAATATTACTCAGAAATTCTCCCAATAAACGCCAACAGTATGTTAGTGATGCTGATTAATGTTATCCTGGGATCACACAGCAACATCAAACGTCCAGTTATCAAACGAGTCGGCGCTCAACAAAAGAAAAACACATTTCGTCATATGACTCGGTATGTAGACTCTCTGTAGTGAGTCCATATTTTCTAGAGGACTCGCCATAACAACATATGATAATGTGTGCAGAATTCAATCCGGGGCCACGTGTCATTACACCATTCCTCATAAAAAAATCGATTTTCTCGCCAATTCTGAAACCCTAGAAAACCCGCTGAATCGATCTCTTGACGGACACGGTCGAGTATAGCGATGGAGACGCGGCGGAGGAAGACGAGAGCTGGTAATGCAAGCGAAGCCAAAGACACCGATTCGGAAACGTATGAAGAATCGAGGAAGAGAAGGATCGAGGAGAACAAGCTGCGATTGCAGAAATTAGGGATTTTGGATTTATCCAAAAAGCTCAAATCTGAGCTTCAACCTCCGAAGCTCAAGTCTCCGCAAAAGAAACCTCAGAACCGCTCACCTGCTTCGCCGCTCCTTATGCGAAGCTCTTCAAGGTATGCAAAAATGTTGCATTTTCAATTATTGTTTTGTACAGAATTAGGAATTGAATTCGAATCGGATTGAATTTGCACTAATCTTTCTTAGATCGGTGCTCCATTTCATATCATTGATAATTGAGATTGATATGATGAATGGATTCAGTTTGTGAAATGAGGTTTGTGATTGATGTGTGCAGATTGAAGAGTAAGCCTTCCGTGAACTACTGTGAAATAAGGGAGAAGAGAGCGAGATTAGGTAAGTCGAATGATGTGGTGATTAGGATTAAGGAAGGTGTGAAGCCTGAGATTTATACTGAAGAGGATCAGAAGCGTTTAGGGGAATATGGAACGGTGTGGACTTTGGGAGTAGATGGATATGAGAATGGGAAGCGAGTATATGACCAGGTGAAAGGAAAATCATGTCACCAGTGCAGGTAGTGAGTTATTTAGTATCGGACTATTTGTTTATAATTAGATGGATCTTTGATGAGGTCATCTTAGTAAAGGCGACGCCTCGAATTGTTTATGTGGATTGCTTGGTTGGTATGTTTGACATCAGAATCTAAGTGGTTGGCAATGGTACTGAACTAAAATGTCTATGTTAATGTCTGCATTGTTGTTGTTATGTATTTGAGACTAGTTATATCTGACTCTGGGTTTTTATAAATGAAAGCCAATATTCTTTTTCCTTTTTAGGAGAAGTCAGCTTAGTGATTCGGTCATCCAGCCATCTAATGATGAATGTAAATTAATATTTGGGGCAGCATGCGTCTGAAAGTAGATGCTCTGTAGATTTAGTTTTGGAAACTGTGGGAATGTACTTTCAGATAGGATGCAAATGACTGTATCGGTTCTATTCACCATGTGTTTATGACCATGTGATCCTGCGGAGTATTTCTTTACACGATTAGGATTATTATCATTAGAATGACTGCCTGTTTCCATGTCAGGCAAAAAACACTTGGTCGGCACACCAATTGCACAAAATGTGGCTCAGGGCTTGGGGTGCTATGTGGAGACTGCTTATTCATGAGGTTTGTTTATTTATTACTTACCTGTGTTACACTTCACTTGTCCTTTTGTAGTCTATGTCACATCTGGTTGTGCTGAACAGATATGGGGAGAATGTCTTAGAAGCTAATCAAAACCCCAACTGGACATGCCCTGTTTGCCGTGATATCTGCAACTGTAGTTTTTGTCGTCAGGCCAAAGGATGGGCACCCACTGGAAATCTTTACAGGAAGGTGAACATGCCACACTTTAGCTAGTTGCTTATCTGCCAGACCTTGTTTCCAAATATTTTCTTGCGTAACATTTGTGTTTTGCTTTTCTTTGTGTCTAGATTCTCAAGATGGGGTTCAAATCCGTTGCACACTATCTCATCCAAACCCAATCACAGGAAAATGTGAAGAACAAGCTGTAGCTGCTCTCAATTCCATGAGCAACTAACATACAATGGAAAATGCCCCTTTATGTGGCTCGCATTGGCAGACCTGGAAACTTCTCATGAAGAGGAAAGTTCATCCACTTCCTAGTCACATTTACAGTATGTTTATGTCCGTTAGACTCCAAGCAAGCTTAAGAGCAACAAGAAGTATCACTTCTGAAGGTTACCTCAGCTAGCAGTCAGCTCATTTCGAGCATGTAACTCAAGGTTTTGGTTATTAGTTTCATGCTTCTGTTCTATTTGTGAAGATGAAAGAACACATTGTGAAAGAAAGGCAATGAGTACCGATGAGATTAGAAATCAATATGCATATTTCATAAAATGAGTTAGGGCACAATAGTTTCTTTACCATTGATCTATGGACATGTTTGCTATCAACATTCAATTTTAAGATTACTGATTTGGAAAAATTGACGGTCTCAAAATGTAATTTTAAGTAAGTTTTGGGGCGTCATGAGTATTTTAAACAACGGAAGGGATCGATTTGTAAAAGTTTATAATTAGAAGGACATGAATCAAATAATGATCAGAGACAAGGGGTTAGAGTAGATTTCTGCAGCTGTTCAAAAAACAGCGTACAATAATACAATGGGTATTTCACAAACATGTGAAAGTGAAACACATTCACCACAAATCACAACCTGTCCCAGTTTATCCATTCCTTTGCAAAACACAATGGGCCACAGCACGTGAAAATATCTTTAAAGAATGCCGTCCTAAAAAGAGTCGAGTGATAACTTGACACTTATCATCTTTCTGATTCAGAAAATCACAAACAATGTTTCCTGAAAACCCATCAACTAAAACAGCTTGCAGCCTCATCTTCCTATGTGCTTCTGCCCATAACAAATTTCACCAAGCCCCACAAAATCATCCCTATAAAACCCTCATTCCTGATCTCATTCTAAGCATCACCAAGTACAATACCAATACAGCATATAAAAACAACAACAGCGGAAAAACTTACAAGCTTAAACCATGTCT
This sequence comes from Sedum album, assembly GCA_006409495.1. Taxonomy (NCBI): domain Eukaryota; kingdom Viridiplantae; phylum Streptophyta; class Magnoliopsida; order Saxifragales; family Crassulaceae; genus Sedum; species Sedum album. The sequence goes on from QZGG01003049.1 coordinate 22,005, forward strand.
GGACTTGTAGATATGTGGACAACTGAGCTTGCCAAGCTACGTCAAAAGGGGAAGGATCACTTCACCACAGCTGCTGCGGCCGACACAACTGCTACTGCAGGCTCTGGCCATGTGGGTGTAGCAAGTCAAGATAGGTTCTTGGCTGAGCGGGTCTGGGTCCCGCGCCTGCATTGCTCTGAAGCAACTCTGTCCATGCTGGTCGAGACTTTCAGCCCATGATCACAGCAACATGTAGTATTTTGGTGTTTTTATCTTTGTGTCTCAACTTATGTAACAAAGTTTTTGTTTTGTACAAGTACATTTATACATCTAGACCCCAGTTTCAATATAGAACAAGATATGGATAGCGTAACAACGTATAAACAGACTCAGTATACATCTCAGAAACCTAGGAATTCACTAGGAATGAAAGTAAACCTGTGCCTAAAAACAACCTGGTAGTCTACTGTGTGTGCCTTCTTAAATTTTAAAAACTAATCTAACTAGGCAACAAAAAGTTGAATGTTAGGAAGTTGAACTAGGCTCGTTGCTGAAGGAAGAGTTCTCATTGTTACATAAGCTGGGTTTCTCCTCTTGCCAATGGAGGATATTTCTTCCATACCTTAGAGCTTCATCCACAGACTTAGGCTCCAGGCCTGTAACAGGCGAGACATACAACTTGCTATCACTTTTCACAATGGACTCATATAGTCTTTTGAACTTGGTTGCAATGTATGCGAAGGCGCGGTGGGCTAGGGATGTATTGGAGTGATTTGTGGTCCTGGAATTGCTGTTCTTGGAAATCACAGGGTTAAAGTCAGAGAACCAATCGCATAGGGTGAGAGGAAAGGATTCGACTGTTTCTTCAAGGAGGTCAAATTTGTTCAAGATCAATAGAAATTGCTTGTCCGCAAGAGTTGGTTGAGAGATCATGCTCTCGAATAGCTTTTTGCTAGCTAACATCTTGTTTGTACCATCATCGTCGATTTGACAGTAGTCAGTTAATGATACGCAGAAAATAACAAGGTCCATGTCCTCAAACATCTCTACCCATTTGCAGTGTTCACCAAGAGCTCTTGTGTGTGCTCTTATTAACTGATACCTAGTACCCAAACAGACACATTAGCAATCAGCAGACACGAATAATGACCCAAGTAAATAAATCAACAAGTTGAAGATTCTGAATCACTTACCTTGTTTCGCTACTGTAAGGAACTTCCAGATATCTATCTGAGGGTGACATGGGGAACGTGAACTCCATTGATGAGATACCATTTGATGAAGTCATTCCTTCAGCGTATAATATGTCTTTATCAGAAGGCTCATAGGACGCTACTGAAATATCAGCAGCCTGCAATGAGTGAATGGCTTGATTGTTATTGATTGAAAGTCACTACTTTGTCAAGTACAAGATTCCATGAAATAAGTCACACACCAGTAGAAAATATATCAAGTAAAAAACTTTGAGACTGTATACATGGGCCTAAACTAAACCTTACCTGTTCTAGATAGTAACTTGCAGCTCTAGGAAGATTTTCTATTTCACTTCTCCTCTTATATGTTGCCTTGATGGCTGGATCCTTCCACAGCTCATCTACATAATGGGAGTATTCACGAGTAGAAGCTGGAAATATCGCTTCTAGATCACCAGAAAGCATAATGCCGACAAGCCAATTAGAGATTTCCTTCAGTCTGCCGCTTAGAGTGTAGATTGTTTTCACTTCACTAAGCTGTCTGTCCCCTTCAGACAAAAGAAAACATTTAGACATCACAATATGAGGAATAGCAGAGTTTAACATTGGTTTTTTTAATGAACGGGATAACATATTACTCCATCAATAAAATTAACACGAAAATTTACAGAAAGATTTAGGGAAGGCTGTTTATGAAAAATTTACCAGACAGGACACAACTGGATGCGGGCTGTTTCCCTCTCTCTTTGGCCAAACTTTCTTCCTCAAATTTTTCCCGTCCGTGTAGCAATATTGCAAGATACTTGTACAAATTGCATTGTATCAGAGATTTAAAGTGCTGTCGATCATCTTCAGAGAAAGGAACATTGTAGAGAATCTTTGCCTAAAATCATGTGATATGTAAATATGTGATTCAAATAAAGAGAAGACGAAGCGCGTGATCTTTTGTTCAACACTCAATGATACTTGATTTTGTTGAAGAAATTTGCATTGTATTAAAATACCTGTTTATGCAGTGTGCTAGTCCCAGATTTACTGAAACCAACCATAAGAAGTTTGTAAATAGATTTCTTCTGCTGATTTGAGTTTTCACCATCAGCAAGATGATCATGTACATCATTGCCAGCTTGAGAAATGTTAATAGGAACTGGTAGGGACAGAAATGCACAAACTAGCTTCATCCCGGTCTGAATATGAAGCAAAAGATAAGGATGGGTCATAAATTAAAACATGTCAGAAGCGATTTGGAGTGTTAATCGAACCTTGTCCCATATTCTCCCTTTAGTGTGATTTTGCCCTTCTTCCTGATAAGATCCATCTTCACTCACCCAAAAGTGAGGAGTCCCTTCACATTCAACTCCCGCCATCTGTAAAATATGCCAAATGGAATTCTTAATTAATATAAACCATATTTGACAAATTCGTCATCAAAGTGACATTTTGTGGGAAACACGGACCTGCAGCATCAATAATTCTGATTTCGTGATAACTCTGTTATTTATCTTGACATTTGTGTTTCCCTTGCTGGCTGTTGGTTTTAGTTGATTTGGAATTTTAAGTTGCGAGCTGATAATTTGGGACGGTTTCTCACCCTCCTGAAATTTCATTTAAGAATATATCAAATAAGAACTTTTAAAATAAACTCACAATAAATCGCAATACTAAATAAGTTAACGCACCTTCCCCCACAACCCTGACTGTTTGTCATACCAATATTCCCCAGGCTTCAGCCCTTTTGGTGGCCATTTGCAGCTTTGCAATATGCTCATTTGTTCAAATGAAAGAGATTCTCCGTTTACAATAACAAGCTCAGGATTCAGCTGATTTGCTTGAGTGGTTAACTCTAGGTTCATGACTTGTTTGAGTTGGGAGTCAGTAAGCAGTCGCGTCAGGAGCCACGATGGTTTGCCAAGGCTCCCTCGCTTTGACTCAGCGATGGGAAAACCAATGCAGGTGGTGCATTTTCGGCCTTCTGACATGTCACCCATCATCTTCAGCAGACATTTACTGCAAAATTTTGCACCACAAACAAAGCAAACCTCTTTCTTTGTCCATTTATTTCCTTTGAAGCATCTGTAGCAAGATCCTTTCTTTTCCTCTCCTCTCAGCTACTGGCACTTGCTGAACCTCGCAAGACTCACCATCCTCTGATTCAGAATCAGAATCGACACAATCTATACCGGCTGGCTCACCCTCCTGAAATTTAACAGATGGTTTTCTTACATTGATAGGTTCCTCATCAACATGATCCTGCTCATCTGCACATGAATATGTCTCTAAAGAGACTGACTGAGATAAACTCCCTCCTGGTGAACTGCTAACCGACTTTACGCCACAATTTTCAAGACCATTTTCATTCTCGCTTCCACACAGAAATTCCACCCCCACCACTCCATCAGAACCTTCAGATAATCTATATGCACCAGACTTATCCTCAAAAAATCCCAACAAGTCTGAACTTCCACTTCGACATGATAACAACTTAACAGCATCCAATTCCCCTTCCCCATTATCAAAACCCCGCACCATTCCTGCTGATCCATTAATCCCATCTGATATCTCATCCACCCCATCACGTCTCAAACCTTTCTTTCTCCTCTTCCTATGGACCAAATCCCCATCCAATCCAAAATCCTCCCCATCCCCATCTTCGTTCCCATGACCACTCCCATACTTCTCAATCTCCACCAACTTTGCCGCCACAAATTCTGACTCAGCCAAACGCATCCTACCGCCATTCACCCTCCTCAACACTGGTTGCACAACTGGCACCGAAATATCCCTAAAAAAACCCTCATCATCATTCACAACATCCACATCAGCTACCGGAATCCTCTCAATATCAACAGGTACCACTTTTGGAATCTCATATCCCACCAAAGGCCCTTTATACTCAATAGCAATCGAATACTCTCCACTAAACTCATCCTCCCCCTCATCCACTTCCACCTCCGCTCCCCCACCGGCATAATCTTCCTCAAAAACACATTCATCATAACAACTTCAATAACCAAATCACCAAAACCCCCTAATTCAACACTACCAAAATCCCCAATTCAAAAACCCTAATCTCACATTAACCAAATGGCTACACTAAACCAAATTCTGAATACTAAACAACCTGATAGCTAAAATAAGACTATTCAAGTGCTCAAAATTCCACAAGCAGCCAAAATCCATGCAATTTCCAGCTGCAACAGGTGGAGTGTAGAATCAGTCAAACGTGTATGTTACCTGCTAATTACATACAAATATTCGGAAAATATAATATGCGGAAAAGTATAGGGAGTGGACATGGAAGTCCATTGGCCACTTCCAGCGTTGAAATTCATGACTTTGTCTCGGTATTTTGACACCTAATCTCGATTTCGCCATTGACGCGTTCCGACGATCTTTTACGTATTTATTACGCACAGATACGTTAACAGTCAACCAAAAGTCAACCGTGGTTTGCACGGTGTTGTAGTCATGGGCCGTGGGCTAATCTATTCATTGGGCTATTGTGAGTATCTCGTTTTGTGATGACATGGACTCGTTGACGACGTCGTTTGCAATTGATTTTCAGACTAAAATGTCTTATTACATTAATTTATTTTAGGAATATGGTCGGCAAGAGAGACAAGTTAAATCATAATTTATCCAATTAATTTCAAGATATTTGTTCAAAAGCATCGACAAAGGAGAGATGGACTGGCAGCTGTCCATTAATGAATGCTATCAAATCAAACCACCTGTCAACTCCATCTCCGTGTATAAACTTAAATCACATTTAAACAACTTCATCAACCTCAAACACCTACTCATTTGTCATCTCATCTCACTCCCAAAACCTCAAAATGGGTAATGGCAGATTTGCAACTGATATGATCAGCTCAGATTTCAGTGACTTGACTTTTGCTGCTAAGAATCTTGCACTCCATGCAACCCAACAGCTTGGAAGTCTTGGGTTTGGAACTTCGTTTCTTCAGTGGTTTGCTGCAATTGCTGCCATGTAAGTGACTTTTGGAATCTCAATTTTTGATGAACTTGTGTGGATAATAAAAGTTAATGTTTTTGTAACATTTTTTTTACTTGTGACTTGTTTGTAGATATTTGCTGGTTTTGGATCGGACAAACTGGAGGACTAACATCCTTACTGGACTGTTGATACCTTACATCTTCTTCAGCATTCCTTCAGTCTTTTTCAACCTCTTCAGGTAATCATGGCCCACATCTGTTGGTAGAAAATGTGTCTTTAAGTAGTACTCCTGTAGAATCAGTATAAGATGTTTAAATTTGCGCTTATAATGACACTCGATGAAAAAGTGCTGAAGATTGTATGAACTTGTACTTATAATGGCTGTTATATATGAACTTATATGCAGGGGACAAGTTGGGAGATGGATCGCATTTGTTGCGATAATTCTCCGCATCTTCTTTCCCAAGCACTTTAGAGGTACTTACCGTATCATATTTTTTTGCAAATCAAACTGTACAAAAAAGTAATTGAAGTAGCAATTGGCGACAATTTTTAACATGTAATTGGTTTTTCAGAATATCTTGAGCTCCCAGGAACGCTAATCCTACTGATAGTAGTTGCACCAAGCTTGTTAGCAACCACAGTCCGTGGCGACTGGATAGGTGCAGCGATATGTTTAGGCATTGGATGCTATTTACTACAAGAACATATTAGGGCATCTGGTGGATTCAAAAATGCGTTTAACAAGAAAGAAGGCCTGTCTAACTCTATTGGAATTCTTCTTTTGTTCATCTATCCGGCTTGGGCTATAATTACTGATATCCTTTAGTTTATGTGCCACTCAACAACTGCATGTCACTAGTGTCCATTGTGTTTTGGACATGTTTGTCAACTGCCTCATGATCATCAATAAAGAAAAACGATTCCCTTTTTGTAGATCATGGATTTTAGTGGTTGGATTTGTCATTTGTTTTGAGATTCAGATACTTATGAATTAAAGAATGTAGAAAAATCATTGATTGATAATGTTAAGCATTCGATATCTGAATTTTTAAATTGGAGTAATGTAACGAAAATCAATCACATCACAACGTATTTATACAAAAATGCTATTTTTTAATTCATATCAAAATGCAAAAAGTTTTGACAAATTGGTTCATAGAAGTTGTCCCACTCACCTC